>MCJB01030418.1:92500-105051 GCA_002018475.1 Nicotiana obtusifolia
GGGGGGGGGAAGCTATCCTTACAGCTAACCATACCCCACAACAAAACACACTCTATTCCTTATGAAAAATAAAAAGGAAGAAAACCCAACTTGAAATATTTTAAAGTGTGGGGGTATCTAGCAAAGGTACAAGTACCTTTACCCAAAAGGATGAAAATAGGATCAAAAACCATAGATTGTGTTTTCATTGGATATGCAACAAACAGTAAAGCATGTAGATTTTTGGTTCATGATTCTGACAATCCCGAAATTCATAATAATACGGTAATTGAATCTGATAATGCTGAATTTCTTGAAAATATCTATCCGTATAAAATTGAATGCGAGTCGTCGAATGAAAGATTTAAACGACCACGGGAAGAACCAAAGGAGAATGCCCCTAGCGACAAAAATCCAAGGCGTAGCAAACGTCAAAGGACATCTACTTCCTTCGGTCCAGATTTTGTGACATTCCTGCTTGAAAATGAGCCTCAAACTTTCAAGGCCGCTATGTCATCTCCTGATTCAGCATTTTGGAAAGAGGCAGTCAATAGTGAGATTCAATCAATCTTAGATAACCACACATGGGAAGTGGTTGATCTTTCTCCTGGAAATAAGCCTTTAGGTTCTAAATGGATTTTTAAAAGGAAAATGAAAGCTGATGGCACTATTGACAAATATAAGGTAAGGCTTGTGGTCAAAGGTTATAGAAAAAAAGAAGGTCTTGATTATTTTGACACATACTTGCCTGTAACAAAAATAACGTCCATTCGGGTATTAGTGGCTCTGGCAGCAGTGTATGGTCTTGAAATTCACCAAATGGATGTTAAAACAGCTTTCTTAAATGGTAACTTGGAGGAAGAAATTTACATGGAACAACCCGAGGGTTTTGTGGTTCCTGGTAAAGAAAAGAAAGTGTGCAAACTTGTAAAGTCGTTTTATGGACTTAAACAAGCACCCAAACAATGGCATGCTAAATTTGACCAAACCATGTTGGCAAATAACTTTAAAATCAATGAGTGTAATAAATGTGTTTACATTAAAAACACTCCAGGCCACGAAGTCATTATTTGTTTGTATGTTGATGACATGCTGATAATGAGCAAAGATATGCAGATATAAATGCTACAAAGCGTATGCTGGCTAGCAAATTTGACATGAAAAACTTAGGAGTTGCTGATGTAATCTCAGGAATCAGAATTTATAGAACTCCACAAGGTTTAGCATTATCATAGTCTCACTACATAGAGAAAATACTTGACAAGTTCAAGTACCTGGACTTCAAGATTTCCAGAACTCCAATTGATATGAGTTACGCACTTCAAAAGAATAAAGGTGAAAGTAAATCACAAGGGGACTATGCAAGAGTGTTGGGAAGCCTGATATATATCATGAATTGTACACTATCAGATATAGCATGTGCTATTAGCAAACTGAGTCGATTTACAAGTAATCTCAATCACACACATTGGATGGCAATGAAACGAGTTTTGGGTTATTTGAAACATACTCAAGAGTATGCTTTGCATTATAATAAATATCCCGAAGTGATTGAGGGATATAGTGATGCAAATTGGATCACTGGATCATCTGAAGTTAAATCCACGAGTGGATATGTTTTCACAATAGGGAGTGGAGCAGTGTCTTGGAAATCATCCAAATAGACTTGCATCGCCCGTTCCACTATGGAATCTGAATTCATAGCTTTAGACAAGGCCGGTAAAGAAGCTGAATGGCTTCGGAATTTTCTAGAACATATTCCATTCTGGCCCAAACCTTCATTGTGACAGGCAAGCAACAATAGGTAGGGCAGGGAGCGTAATGTATAACGGAAAATCTTGTCACATACGATAGAGACACAATACCGTTAGATAACTCCTCTCTAGTGGCGTTATCACGATTGACTATGTAAAGTCAAGAGATAACATAGCGAATCCGCTTACAAAACGCTTATCTAGAGAGGGAGTTAGTAGATCATCAATGGGAATGGGGTTAAGGCCGAGGACAAGTCATCATGACGGTAACTCTACGTAGCAGACTGGAGATCCCAAGAGCTAGGTTCAAAGAGATCAAACAAAGTTGTGACTGACGGTTCAACATTGTCAAATAACTCAACCCATTCTCGGATAAAGACAATGTTCAGAAATAAGGATAAAACTTTATGGCTTGTTAGTGAGTTAATAAAGCATTAAGGTTTTTTTAATGATTATCTAAATCTGGCAGTGTATGACCAGATAATGTGGCTATAAGACCACATGTTCAGAAATCACCTATGTGAGTGTTAAGTGTAAGCCGCTTTAAAGGGGAATGACAGTGAAGGCCCATTCTCTATGCACTCATAAAATCAGGCGGTGTTCATTGCTGAAACGAACTCAACCGTAAGAACCATAAACGGTTGAGGGTTGATTGTGTGACTTATGTTGTCTAGGTATATAACAAAGTTCGATGGTTCAAAGATATCAAATCTACCGATTGATCGAGTATATCCGATATAAGTTCACTACGGACAGTTCAAAGGGAAACCTACTTATCCAGATATAGTCAATCTTCGCTTGTATATCACACTCGTCCACGCATTCTTTTATATTATGGCCATTCTCCATTCATGTGGGGGATTATTGGGTTGTGATATTGGTGAATGAGAAATGATTGGATGAAAAGCGAAGGGAATATAAAAGGTCCCTCTTGCTTTGGTTAAAGCATTTGTCCCACATAGGAAAAGAAAAAGAAAAAGAGAGGTGTATATATTACACTGCACCTTCTCTATTTGCTAAAGGGGTTAGAGGGGCAAGAACCCCTCGCGCCGTCATCGTCGCTCGTTCGGCTCGGCTTCGATTTCGGCTTCGGCTTCGGCTTCGGATTGATTGATTATCTTTTTGGACAAACTTTTTCTTAATTATTTAATTAATTAATTATTTGTTTAATTAATTAATTATTTAATAAATAGAAAACCATCCAACGCAGATCGACCCTGACCCGCGCGACCCGCAACTTGTGACCGACCCGGTCCGTTTTCCCTCTTCCCGAATTTTTTCGAATTTTCCTCCAAAAACCTGGTGACTGATCTGAATGGTTGCAAACATTCAGAATTAGTACCTCCAACCTGGTGACTGATCTGAATGGTTGCAAACATTCAGAATCAGTACTTCCAACAACTATTAATTTCAGATTTTTTCCAGAATTCAGTACGAATTTTTTTACTGAAATCTAACTTTTTAAAAAAGCTCTCTTCTTTATTCTGCGTGATATACTACTGTTGAGTGGTTCACCGCTACCGGAATTTGGAGTATTACTATTCTGGTAAGATAATCGTTCTATCCTGGGAGGGGATATTCTATTAACGTCAAGTACTATGAGGAGAATAATTTCCTTAAGGACACACTTTGAACTAAGTGGGCTCGATTATATTTTGAAAATAACTCTACATTGTTTTCTGTTCATTCTTCAGTTTCTGTCATTTACTATTTCTACACTAATTTTACTAAGTGTTTTCCAGATTTTATTTAAAAGTTATTTAAAACTTATACACATTATTATTGCTAACAACCATTAAAACATGGGATTTCTTTTCCAAACCAGTGGTGCTACCTTGACCATCCATCTAGATTTTGTATATGTAACCATGGTTATACTGGATCCCAAATTTCTCTTTTTGTCTCTGTTGATAAAATTGTGTTCATAACAGAAACTATGTTTCCTTTAAGAATTTAATCTCTTCATTCTTGTCCAAGGTTATTAGATTAATTCATTTCAGGATAGAACGTAACAACTATTCTATAATATCGGTAATAGAAATTATAGAATTGTAGCAAACTCCACAAACGGAGCAAATCACACTTGACACTATGTTTGTTTGGAAAAATAATGCAACAATATAGAGAAAAGTGGAGAAGTTTTTCTGATATTTTGGTGTATAAAAAAAATGAGACCAAACCTCTAAATTTATAGGCAATTAAAAGGTGAGATGGTAAGATGTTACCCAAAATATGCATTCTCCATTTCTTATTCACACCCTTTTGACGAAAAATCCAACAATCTCTTAACATTATTGTTTTATTTTTTGTTTTTTCATTCTCTTTCTTTTTATTTTGGTCACCGGCGGCATAAAATGGCGGCCGTCTGAATTTCAAGGGTTTCACTTTTTCCGGCGTGAAAAAAATATTCGATGACAAATTTTTATCCAGATTTGAGTATGTTTTACTTTATATTTGTATAAATTTTTCTTGAAAGTATGATTTATGTGTGGGGGAAGAGAAAAAAAGAAAGAAAGAAAGAAAAAATATAAGCTAAAAAATGATTGTCGGAATTTTAAGGACTCCATATTTTCTGGTGCAAAAATATTTTCCGGTGACAGATCGAAAAACAGTGAGCTCCTAGAAAATTTTTTGGCAATCAACAAACAACCTCGTTCTCTTTTTTTATGTAAATTTGTTTAATACAAATAGGACTCTCCTCCCCCCGCCTCATTACCTGAAGCAGTGAAAGGCTGATGACCCCGATCGAAAAACGACAAACACGGCGAGATTATTTTTTGCCCCCAACAATCAAAGCCCTTCTTCTTTTTCAGTCATTTCTTATACACTTGATTAAATAAAATCTTATTCAAAATTCTCGTTCAACAAATAAAAATTAAAGATAAAATCTGAACTCGATCTCCCCGGAGAATATGGATGCCGGAGCTAATTCCGGCCAAATCTATAAGTAACGGAAAATATATGAAAATAGAACTTTATAAAAATGTTATAAAAATAAAATATCAACATTCTCTTTCTTTCTTTCTCTCCTAGAGAGAGTGACATACACTCTCTTCAGCCACATCAGCACTAACGGTATCATTTAAAAAAGTTCAGGACGGGTAATAGGATTCCCGCAAAAATAAAGTGTATAGTTGAAAATCTGACTATTGGTCAATGGGGTACTTATGCATTTTTCCTTTATATAATGGGATTCGTTAAGAGAAATTGGTAAAATTCCTTACGAGTTGTGGAAAGGTTATCCTCTAACCTGATAATTTTTTTAATATGGCGGTCTAGGTATCTTTTTAAAGTTATATAGCCTGATCCTAAGAAGCAAAAAGGTGTGAATAAATTACAAATTATAATGAAGCCTAACAAAATTGAAAATTCTACTGGCGAAAATTTATACTGGACGTTCAAAACTATGTTGCACTTCTGATGACTTTGAAAAGTTATTTTGCTTCGAGTCTCCTAGTCATTTGTGTAGCTGTTTTTGAATTATAACTCATTTTTTACTAGTTTGAGATATTTCTGTAGAAGTTAAAATTGCTTATATATTTAAAAAAAAGTTATTTTGGTATTTGAATACGGAAGATATCAAAAAAATAAAAAAAATTCTTGTATGTGTTGAAATATATTTCAAAAGGCATTATATGGAAGTAAGTTTCTTTCATTTTAAATGATTTATGCTTTACTTGAGGTACCATGAATTATGATATTTTGTTTGTGGATCTTCCAATGTAATAGATGGATACAGTAATGTTAATTAAATCATTGACTCAAAAGAAGAAAAGATGCACCAATAATTGTGTGATCATCTTTTGACGAGGTGTTGTTGTTGATATGCCTGGCAATGGTGCTAATTAAGTAACTTTTTGACGAGTATTTCGCTAGGAATTAAACAGATAATATTTATATTAATAAATTGTGATTGTCAAAGCGCAATAGCTATTGTAAAAAAAAAAAATTTCAATAGGAAGAATAGACACATTCGATTGGGACATAATGTGATAAAGCAACTACTGAGAGATAAAATTATTTGCATAGATTATGTGAAATCAGAAGTGAATTTGGTCGATCCTCTGATTAAACCTTTGAAGCAAATTAATATCTGAAACATCAAGGGGAATGAGACTTTTGCCAAATTGAGATATATCATCAATGATAGTGACTCAATCTATGTGATTGGAAATCACATGAAATAGGTTCATATTGGTAATAACAAGTCATTAGTTGATCAAATGTACACTATTAAATTATGTTTCTTCCTATATTATGTGTATATAGTGCTAGACTGCAAGGAATGAGAGGTTGAGTAATTAAATTCTTAATCCAATCCATAATATTTTATAGGTGATGCATTGTTCTGCAAAATACACTTGATGGATGGACCTATACGAGTGTGGAGCAGGGCTGTTCCAATGAAATTTGTGGCAAAATTTCTAAAGCACCCACGAAAATCAGGCGCGCGCATGACCTAGTGATAACAACAAGAATTTTGGGGTTGTAATATGATGAATAAGATCCCTAGGTTGAGTTATCATTATTGTTGATATATCTCAAAATGGCAAAAGTCCCATTCCCCTCGATGTTTCAGATATCAATTTTCTTCTCAAAAGGTTTAGTCAATTGGCCTAATTCACTTCTGACTTCACATAATCTTTGGAAATAATTCCATCTCTCAGCAACTGCTTTATCACATTGTGTCTCAATTGGATGTGTCTACTCTTCTCATTGAATGATTTATTTTTAGCAATAGCTATTGCAGCTTGGCAATCATAATGCATCAACCCAGAAGGTGTTTGGTTAATTTCTAGTGGAATACTTGCCAAAATATTTTTCAACCACTTAGCCTCGTTGCCAACCAATTTCAATGCCACAAGCTCAGACTCCATGATAGATCTAGTTATTATTGTTTGTTTAGCTGATTTTCATGCCACAACACCTTCACCAAAGGTGAACACATAACCACTAGTGGAAGATCCAGTTAGTATCATCGAATCCTTTTAATATAGTGGAAAATCCACTATATTTGATACCATAATTTATGGTATCTTTCAAATATTTCATTACTATTACCAATGCATTTTAGTGATCGTGACTCGAATTTTGGGTTTTAAGTATACCGACTCAATCTATACATAGCATGTGCAATATCAAGTCTAGGAAAATTATTTTCAGAATTGTCAAATTTTTCAAGAATTCTTTTTACATAATGTTCTTGAGTCAACATCAAGCTTTACCATCTCTTATAATTTTCATGCCTAAAATAACACTAGTTTCTCCCATCTCTTTCATCTGAAAACTAGAAGAAAGAAAAAAATTTATTTTATGTACCAAATCAAGACTAGAACTAAAAATAAGCATGTCATCTACATAAAAGCAAATAATAGCACAATTACCAATTTACTCATTTTTTATAAACACATTTATCTAATCCAATTGATAAAAAATCATCATTAATCAAATTTTTCATGCCACTATTTAGGTGCTTGCTTTTATCAACACGCTTGTAAAATAGTGGATATGATATCTCAAAAGGAAGTGTTCAGATATATTCATATTTTCTGAAAGTGCCCAGATTTAGTGCCTTTATTATTTCAGACAATAATAAGTCATTATTCCATATTTGTAATCGTTAGACATTTACTCACTCATTATAACCTTTTAATTCCATTCATCTATATATACACATATTCTTTCCTTTAGTGAGGCTAAGTATACGAAATAAATCTTTGTTAGTTTCTGCTCCTAATTTTATATTAGAAGAGCTTGTTGAATCCTGGGGATATATCCAAACCGATGAAATAACCTTAAGAACAGTGTGTTTGACGCACCTAAAGCTCTGAAGAATTCACTATAGATTTCGTGATCAAGTGTTTTCTGTAGGATTTACGACAATTCATTCACATTGAGGCCATCTGAATTTCGGTGTGATTTTTATACGTAAAATTACACCATCATATTTTAATTAGTTTTTCTATAGCTGATCCCAAAGCGTTCTGAAATGACTGCCATTTGCATTACTTTATTGAATTTTATATTATTACCTTTAGTAACAACAATCATAAATATTCAGATATTAAAAAAATAAATAATCTTAATTATTTAGTATTTATACTTAAGTACATTTTAATACTTAAATGTGTATGTAGATTCGGATATTTTAATCATAATAAATCCAAAGAAGCCTTTAAAACAAGCTTAAATTGAGCTACATGATTCTTGATAATTCATATTATCGATCTTAACTTACTGGAATTCAGATGTTATATTGGTTAGAAGTTATATAATTCTCTTAATCTATTGAAAGAATTAATCACAGCTTTGTCATCTGCCTGTTTCTTCTTTATGATTTGTTTGATTGACTATTGCAATAGTATTGTATTGCTTTTGATTTGTACTGTATTCCTTTGTTCCGTTTTAAAAAGAAAAATTATGTAACATTTTTTTAAATATATTTAAAAAAATAAAATTTTATGTTATGAAATTATTTATTTTAAACTTTTTATTTATCCTTAATAACATGCATGCACGACGTAAGACTAGAAATTCCAAAAATAGTGATTGGTGCCCTACTGTTACGTCGTTATCAATCAATATGTCATTCTTTGTCTTTATTTTTCTCTACTGTTTTCTTCGTATTCACACTGATAAGTTTCAACATTCTCACCACCGACAATTTCTTTTTCCTTTTTAATTTGATCTCTCCAGCTTAGTGTCACATACCCCTTAAATTCAAATCCAATTTTTTTTTCAGTGAAGGTTGTGAACTACTTTATCGCGAACTTGTCTGACTTTGATCATAAAAGTTAAACTCATGAGGTGAAGAGTTGTGAAGCGATTATAAGCTTATATTCCTGATATGGGATAGTGGGAGTGAATATATCAACAATGCTCATCCTAACAAAATTAAAGAAACTAAGACTATTTCAACCATATTTTTATCATTTTCTCCCTAACATAAAAGATCATGTGCTCTTGTCCCCTTATCTCTTCTCCTCCACACGAATTTTCAAAACTTCTTAATTATTTCAAGTAGTTGGTTTGTTGAAAAGGGGAGATCGAATTTATACATATTTTCGAAAAAATACCCGTTTAAATAAAGTTGAATCTCTTAAACCTTATTTGTATAATCTAGAATTAAAGAACGTAGTTACTGGCCGATTTGTTTCTTGTTTGTGGAATGTTAGTTTGTGTAATTTTTTTTATTTAATATAAGTTGATTTTTTCATAAATACACAACACGATATACCTTTATTTTATTTTATTTTATTTTTGCTCACTTCTAACAAAGTAAGAATTTCAAAAGTGGCGTCCAACCATATTTCTGTTATTTCCTACCTAACATCAATGATCCGCTGCCCTTTCTCATACATAGACAAAAACAGAAAGAAGCTAGCAACCATTCCATTCTCTCTGTTGCCTCATTCTAAAGCCATTTCTCAGATTTTTCATCTTCAATATTAGTCAACCATGATCTTATTCTCTATTAGCTAAACAAATTTTTATGTATGGCTATATCTGCAAAAATGTTTTCTGCTATATATTCTTATTTCTTCAGTTTCTTTGTATCCTGATAGTGTTTTATGTACATTTTATACATCAGATGTTGAGAATTTGAAAAGAAGGGAAGGAGAAATTACTTTGGGACTGACCATTGAATTACAGTCATAGAAAGAGAGAAAAGAAAACTCTCTTCAACTACTGTGGAGGAATCCTTAAAGCGGCCTTCTACAAAATAATGGAACTATGTTCTACAAATCAGGTATGACTTTAAACTGTGAAATTTCTTGATTATAGATCTTGAAGGATTACAGTGTAAAGAATTTTGATTGTTCTTACTTATTGGTAGTAATACATCTGTTAGAGTTAATTTATTTAGTATATTTCAATAAATGTATATATTTCATACTCTCTGTTGCCTCATTCTTAAGCCATATACCTCAGAATTTTCTGTCTTCAACATCAACTAAAAAGGTTGGCCAATCAGTATCTAATAACTTAAAAGGTGTGTTTTATTTTGGTACTCAAATGGGGAAAATATTCTTCAAAAAATACCTTATGTGTGGCTATATCTGCAAAATTGTTTCCTTATTTCTCCTAATAATGTTTTATGTACATTTTATGCATCAGATCCTGAGAACTACAATCATGGAAAGAGGAAAAGAAATTAAAGAAGAAAGAGAGAAAGGGGAATTAGCAAACAACTTTGAGGTATGTCGTTCAATATATATTCATACGTATTAAAATTAATGTTGACTACATAATGTTCTAATGATCTTCTTATATTATTAGTGAATTTTAATTATTCACCTGCAGGTAGTTGAATGAATTTATATAATTAAATAAATGGATTGATTAAAAAAAAGAAATGGAACTTATTCTACACATATGGGGACAAATAAGAAATAAATCCACATAACATGCGAATAATCATCTACAATAATAAAAATGTACAATGCAACACAAGACTAAGTCATCCAAAAGGTCCCCATAAATCACAATAAAATAATTCAAAAATGCTATAAACTCTAAAATTACTCAAAGGAAATTTGTCTCTTTTGTTTTGGCCGATGATCAATATTATTCTTAAAATCCACGACAGAAAATAATTTGGTCAATTGTAGAAAAGGATGCCCCAAATGTACCAAAGATCTAACGAGTCAATACCATCAATCTTCAGCGCACACAGTCTCGACTTGTTCTAAATATAGTAGGGTCCATCTCTTTGTTCACACGCTCCAATCAACATCTTCGAGGTGCGGTCCTATATAACACATAAAAGTTTAGGGCATAGGAAAACAATATGACTAATCCATCAATTGTGACACAGATATCAAATTACCCGTTAAGCCGGACACATAAAGAATATATTTCAAAACCATATTCCCTTCAAGTTTTGTTGAACCCTCTTTGGTGGCTACAACATTGCTTCCTTTAGGCGAAGTAACAGGACATATATATTTTTTGCACATCTGCTATATGATTAGATGCCCCTTTTTTCGATGATCCAAGGCACATAGTAACCAGTCATGTTTTCACCCGAACTTATCTCTTGGTTATTCAAGATAGCAATCAGCCTTTGCCATTGCTCGTTGCTCAAGCTCGGAGGCCTAGCTTTTTTCCCGTCCAACATAGTCCCAGAGGCACCTCCTCCCGTAGTCTGTGCAGTGTTGGCGCGTAGAGTAGCACTCACTCACAGCCTCCATTCATTCCACCCATCTGTTGTTGCTGTCCTCTACCATGTCCACCAGTCTTGCCATTACCATGAGGCTGATCTTCCTACCATTCTGAAAATTCAATAAGCTGAAAATAATTTCCGGAATCATACCATGCGCGCTTACAGTAAGAGCAGGTCTTTTTTTTTCCCCTTTGTTCAGACCTCTGTAGGGAAGCGCCTTGCACAATAAAGGCCATATCACCTCGCTCGTCTGTTCCTCGAGCCATCGTCTTTACATCTTCTCTTGCACCAGCTTTAAGTAAATCCGATTCAAGGTTGGCAACGAATCTTGAGCGAGCAAGTTCGACCTTATTGTCTCATACAATGTCTCATCAATTCCCATGAGGCAGTGACGGAGCCACCTTATAGGAAGGGATGTCAAATGACACCTCTTGCGGGAAAAATACACGATGTAAATAGGTAAAAAAAAAATTATATGTATATATACTATGTATTGACTCCTCTTAATTTCCGGGTATATTTACTTCTATATATTTTGACATCCTTTAATGAAAATTCTGGCTCCGCCAATGCCATGAGGGAAAGGTTCATCCTCTCCTCTCCCTTTCTTCTCTAAGATAGCACCAACATTGCATGTGCATTTTCAACACATACAGGTCAGAATCTGATTGAAGTTAGCAAGTTCGTCCCATAATTTTGCCAATTTTTCATAGTAATTACCTATGGTCAAGTCATTCTGTTTGCACTCAGCAAGTTTAGCCTTCAATTGTTGTATTCGGGGGCCATTAGAGAGTGAAAAACGCTCTCTAATAATCCACAAGTCTTCAGCCACCTCTATATGAGGTATGGTCAAACGCAAAGTGGGTTCAATTGTGTTTCGGATCCGAGACACCAACAACAAGTTGATGGTCCACCAATCTTCAAGATCCAGGGACTATTGATTTGGTCTCCTGATCATCCCGACTATAAAACCAAACTTTTTCCTTGCCCGCAAGGAGGTCTAACCCATTCATCATAATTTTTTCCTCTCAATTGTACGCGTGTTCTCAGTATTCCAAGATTATCATTAGGTGTTATGTCGTATGGAGAGATTGTCTTTCTTTGACTGCCTTCTTGCCATTGCTACTCCCGCCAACACCGCCTTGTCTTTACGGTCGTCTACAGCTGTCACGACCCAAAATCCCAACCCGGTCGTGATGGCGCCTCTCGTGGGGACAAGGCAAGCTAAACCAATCCCGTTTGCGTTCAATCAATTAAATGACGCAATTTGAAAACAAGAACATGTTAATAATTAAAATGAGTCGGGAATATATATATATATATACGTAAGAAGTACCATCCCGACTACAGCCCTCAGATCGGGGTGTCACAAAGTCATGAGCCACTAGAGAAGACCTACTGATAATATATCTATTACAATATCTTAAGTACAATGTTTGAGGGAAGCAAAATCAACAAAAGAAAAGAGTTACGGAGCTGCGGACGCAAGTAGCTACCTCGTAATCTCAGAAGCTCCGGTCCAACAGTAGTAATTAGTACCTCTAAGCAGGACCGCTAACGCCTGAATCTGCACACAAGGTGCAGGGAGTAAAGTGAGTACTTCCAACTCAGTGAGTAATAAATATAAATGAGAACTGAAAGCAAGAAACCAT
>MCJB01030429.1:0-25097 GCA_002018475.1 Nicotiana obtusifolia
TAAGCAATTCTACCGCTATAGGTGTGGAATGCACGGAATAGGCACCTCATCCGGAGGGGAGTCGCTTGATGGGGATGCCCTCGCCTCTATGCGGGCCCATGTAGAAAAGCTCACATCCGAGCTAGAAGCTTCAAAGCAAAGAGAGAAGGAGAGAGAAGCAAGAGAGAAGAAGAAAGATAAACTTAGAGATAAACAGTTTGCTGCTCTACAAGAGCAGATCAAATCTCTCTTGGCTTCTGGCGCTTTTCCTATTCCCCGATCACGGGAACCATCGCCGGATGGTCAGTCTGATGATGGCAATTCATCCGGCGATGGCGATGATGATGTAGATATGAGTTGACCTTGAATTGTAATAACAACTTATATAATGCATAAGTTCATTTGAACTTTAAACCTTATTGTTGTTTAATATTGTTGTTTAATGTGTTGTTTATTGTAGTTGTTAGTATCGTTGTTGTTTGATGTAGTAGTTCTTGTTGTTGTTGTTGTTGTTATAATGGTTTCAATGCATATTTTAGGAATTTGGTAAAACTGACAGGGGGTGTGGCTGGCAAAACAGCCAGTTTCTTGAAAAAATATACCAACAAAAGCGACCAACTTTGGTCGCCAGTTGGTCGCTATTTTGCTTAAAAAAAAACTGATTCTGCAAATAGCGACCAAAGTTGGTCGCCAGTTGGTCGCTATTTTGCTTTAAAAAAAAACTGATTCTGCAAATAGCGACCAAAGTTGGTCGCCATTTTCAAAAAAAAATAAATTAAAATCTGCAAAAGCGACCAACTTTGGTCGCTTATTAAGTATTTTTAATTTTATGTATTTCTCAAATAGCGACCAACGTTGGTCGCTATTTTGAAAATACAGAGATTTAAAAATACTGAATAAGCGACCATAGTTGGTCGCCACTTTGGTATTTTAAATTTTCTGTATTTCTCAAATTGCGACCAACTTTGGTCGCAATTGAGCAGATTTTAATTTTCTGTATTTTGAAATTGGCGACCAACTTTGGTCGCTAGATGGCGACCAAGATTGGTCGCTATTGAAGAGGGACCAACTAAATTGTGACCAGACCATTTTGGTCGCTTTTTGGTCGCTATTGGGCATATGGGGACCAACTTTGGTCGCTTTTTCCGGTCGCTTTTTACCTGATTTTTAGTAGTGTATATTGAGGTGCTTATTTTATTGAATAAGTGCAATATTGTACTAAAGAAAATGACACACACGTTAAGGAATAAAAACCAGAAAGTATTTACATACCATTCAAGTTGAAAAAATATTAGTTACAAACTTAAAATAAGAAAATGAACTAAAACTAATCCTGTATAAATCCTAAAATAAAAAATATGATTATTGCCTCACAGTAATTGCTCATCCATTTTGCTAATTCTTAAAGCAGAACATTAGAAAGAAAAATGAAAGAAAAAATCAGTTAACAAAATATACTTTAAGAAAAGAAGGTAGCAAAACTAATAGTGTTAAATCCTAAATTAAAAGTAATTAAGTACTATTAGTAAACTGTTTTATTTCTTTCCCTCATACGAAGATGAGACTTGTACTCCTTAAGTTTCAAAGTATATTTGAACTCTATAAAATGACCGATTTCAATATATTCTATAATTGCCAATGAATGAAATAAAATATTGTTAATTACCTTCAAAATGGACTGTATTGATGCTTGACTTTACAATTGAATCAGCGGCTAAAGGAAGTAAACTGAAGAATTGGCACTGGAAAACTAAGAGAAAGCCAAGTTTGGTTCACATTTAGTAGTCTTCCATTTATTAAGAGACATTTGAACGGACACACTCTTTCATTTCCCGATAGGCAACTGCTTTTAATTACTAAAATGCATGTATATGGTTTAGCTTTGAAACGACGCACTCTTTCATTTCCCGGAAGACATATACTCCCACCTTAACAAATAATAAAGTGATTAATTTATTATGATAACTATATTAATTAATGTATATTTTTAATAGTTTTAAAAAAATAATTTGAAATAAGTAATTCATATTGTGAATATAACAGGAAAAAAAAAATTATCTTTTCTTGATATGCTAAAATTGATAAATAAAAATAAAAAGTTATTATTAGAATACGACAAGTAAAAATGAATGAAGGGAGTAGTACCTAAACGTAAACAGTAAAATATGAAAGAAGTCAAAAATTTGAGAAATTAGAAAAATGTGTATTCTGGTTAAAGAGGCTGCCACATCACCGCGTCAATGTCCCTCGTGTATATATAGATTTCTTTCTAAATTGGTCCTTTTCAGTCGGAACCATCATTTAAATTTTGAAAAGAGAAAAAGAAAACCCCAAAACGGAAAAAGAAAAAAAGGGAGAAGTAGTGGGCATACATGAATACATTTTATTTTAGTGCAAAGCCAATTAATATTTATCGCTGTAGTGGAAAAACGACCTCTCATCAAACTATTATTAGTATATCATGTTTTGTGACTAATTTTATGCTATAACATAGTAATACTATGCAAGATTATGCGTGTTCAGCTTGACGTAGTCCGTAATAGCGAGTGGCTAGTGTAAGTTTTATACGGTCGAAATTGGGCTCGACGGTATACGATCAAAATTGGGCTCGACGGTATACGGTCGAAATCAGGCTCGACTATTATACAATAGATTTGGCTCGGAACGTGAAAGGTTGAAGATCGACCCCGAGTTTCATCGAAGCAGGACACAAGGTCAGAATGTTCGTCCTCGAGAACACCGAGCCCGTTATTCGGAACCGATCTTGACCTCGAACATGCTCGAGGAGAGACCACCGAACCTAAAGAAAGGAAAGCCAGAATATCCGTAATGGGACGAGCATCACGATGGGAATCTCGGCACAAATCAATGGAACCGTTTAATTAGCAAATCAGGAGATTTATTACCTTATATAGAGTTGTACCTAAAGTAGGATTCCCCTACTAATATAAAAGGGAGAGGGGGGTCCAATTATTTGTAAGGACACTTTGAATCTCACCACAAAAGATAGCAATAGACTGATCTCTTTAGCAATTATTGTCTCATTATTCTATTTTTAACCTCGATCGCAACATTTCTTGACCCCAGGGTGGTCAGCATACAAGGCAACATCGCTCAACTTGTGTGGTTTGCATTTATTTTTATCATTAATTTGAATTACAATTTGGTTTCTCATTTTTGTATCAAACTAGATCATGTATCCTTAAAACCGCGTATAAATTCAATTATTATCCGATTTTGAGGGTAAACAGTTTGGCGCCCACCGTGGGGCTGAGGATAATAGTGGTTATTTGATACAAATCTCCATAACACACACTGCTTCACACTGTGTTGTTTGAAGTGTCTTTGATTCCAGGCTATAATACAAAAATGTCAAACTTTCTATCGGCACCTCTGCATGTTGACTTGAAATCCGGTCATCAAGGTGAAAATAACAACATAGCGCCCAGTAACGAGATTCCGATTGCAGATCAGATTGACGCTAATTTGCATGTGGCTGTTGATACGAACCTGCCTACCGATCCCAAAAATAACATTCATAAAAGAGTCCGATTGGCAACTCAAAATACCTAACGTTGAAGACGACCTGATCAACCTACGAGTGATCTTCGAAATGTTGCAGGCTCAACAGGCGGCGATAGCTCAATTACAAAACTAAAGCCGTGCACCGAAATGGGATGAGCCCGACCCATTCCGGGAAATTGCCCGTAGGGACGAATCGGTCGTAAAAAGGTCAAATAAACATGAACCGGGGACTAACCCCGAGATTATAAAGATGCTTGAGGAGCTGACAATACGGTTAGAATCAGGGGAGAAAAAGATCGAGGCCGACGATAAAAAAGTGTAAACCTACTATTCCAGGGTAGACCAAATCCTAGGAGCACCTCCTGTATTGGAGGGCTTGGATTCCAGAAAGTTTGTGCAAAAACCTTTCCGGCCAAGCGCGGCCCCGGAAGCCAATCCCCATGAAATTCCGTATGCCCAAAATACCCAAGTATAACTGAACAACCGATCCAAACGAACATGTAACCTCGTATACATGTGCTATCAAAGGGAACGACATGAAGGACGATGAGATCGAGTCTGTCCTATTGAAAAAATTTGGGGAGACCCTGTCAAAGGGAGCTATGATATGGTATCATAATTTACTTTCCAATTCTATTGACTCATTCGCTATGCTTACAGATTCTTTTGTAAAGGTGCACGCAGGTGCCATCAAGGTCGAGACCAGGAAATCGGACCTTTTCAAAGTCAAACAAAAGGATAACGAGATGAGAGTTCGTGTCCTGATTTCAAACGGAACAGATAGATCTGCTGCCGGTCGTTGATGATTGGGATGTTCAAGCTTTCATTCAGGGAATTAATATTCGGGGCTCGGTGACTTCACAACAACTAAAGCAAAACTTAATAGAATACCCGGCTGTTACATGGGCTGACATACATAACCGGTATCAATCGAAAATCAGAGTCGAAGATGATGAGCTCGGGGCCCCTTCGTGGTCTGTCTATCCCAATAGGACCCTCGACTGAGTTAAAAGAGATATCGATCACGAACCAAGACCAAATAGGGATCGGTATCAGCCATATAATGGAGATAGAAGAAGCAGTGGGTCCGGGTGGAACTCCATAAGAAATGAAAGGACGAATGACCGAGGCTAGAGCAACCGGGGACTCATGACCAAAAATAGCTTCGATAGGTCCATCGGGCCTTAAAAAGCATCGAGGCCATGAATTCGAACTTGGAGCTGTTAGATGAAGGACGCGAAGCCGCCCTTGTTCGGTTGGCTTCCCAAAAGCAATGAATCAAGAGGTATTTCAACAGAAGGACCAACCTTTGATACTTCAACGTTGGGGACATGGTACTAAGAAAGGTCACACTGAACACACAGAATCCAAACAGAGGGATCTTACAAGCTCGGAAGGATGAACGGTGAATAAATAGAATATAACTCACTTGAAGCAATATCACTGCCAAGGTACGACCCCTTTCTTTATTTTATTTACATTTTAAACTAACACTTGCAGGTAGCAAACAAGGGACGATACAAGATGTTGGGTCTGAAAGCGCGTGTTGCACTCTTTTTCCCTTGGACCAGTTTTGTCCTAAATGGGTTTTACGGCAAGGTTTTTAACAAGACAACAAGTAAATCGTGCTAATTTAGAATCGAAGGCTGGTAACGAACCGGTGGTGATGATCATGACAATAGCCCGAAGCTTACTTTCTTTCCCTCTGATATTGATTTTAGAATGGAAAGAGACTTTAGGATTGAAGGGTCTCGATCAATAGGATTCAATGAAAAGGCCAAACGGTCAAATGAATCGTGCTCACATAGACTGATCGAACCCTGACACAATACTTGTACACATACATGGCAGAATAAAGTGAAATCTTATTTGCAAACGTCTTGTATTTTAAAGCTTCTCCTTTACATTTCTCAAGGAACTCCCTGCTTCCGATCCCTTAAAGGAAACGAGCCCAACAACCGTCTTAACCTGAGTTCGGATAATCACTCTCTCACTCGAGGACTTCCGTCCGAAAAACGAGCCCAAGGGGCACCTTAACCTGAGTTCGAATAATCACTCTCTCACTCGGGGACCGTCGTCCAAAAAACAAACTCAAACTGTCCAAGTTATTAGATCTCGGGGGCATAAGACCTATTAGGCAACCCCCGAACTTTAAAGGCTAAGGCTGTTTCGAGTTAACAGCACTCGAGGAGACATAAGACCTATTAGGCAACCCCCAAACTTTAAAGGCTAAGGCCATTCCGAGTTAACAGCACCCGAGGGCACAAAGCTTATTTGGCAACACCCGAATTAAAAGGTCAAGGCCTTTTCGAGTTAACAACACTTGAGGGGACACAAGACCTATTAGGCAACCCCCGAACTTTAAAGGCTAAGGCCATTCCGAGTTAACAGCACTCGAGGGCACAAAGCTTATTTGGCATCGCCCGAATTGAAAGGCTAAAGCCGTTAACAGCACTCGAGGGCACAGAACTTATTCGGCAACACCCGAATTAAAAGGCTAAGGCCATTCCGTGTTAACGAAACCCGAGGGCATAAAGCTTGTTTGGCATTGCCTGAACTATAGAGGCTATGCCCACATAAACACGGCTCGGAGACGTCTGAAAAACAACAAGGCATTGAAATTTTGTTGATTGATCTGATCGAGTTTTGGCTGTAGCTGCAGATTTTGATCATTAGTCACTGAATCAAATTCGTATCACTTACATTGTGAGTCTATTGTCACTTATTAGAGTTAGAATAAGCTCGTATAGTAAGAATCTGAGGCTCATATTATTTCTCATCATTACTTTTTGAAAAACGAGGGTACTATCTTTATACGGTCGAAATCGGGCTCGACTGTATACGGTCGAGATCGGGCTCGACTATTGCACGACAGATTAGGCTCAGAACGCGAAGGATTGAAGATCGACCCCGAGTTTCATCGAAGCAGAACACGAGGTCAAAATGTCCGTCTTCGAGAAAACTGAACTCGTTATTTGGAACCGATCCTGACTCCGAACATGCTCGAGGGGAGACCACCGAACCTAAATAACGGAAAGCCAGAATATCCATAATGAGACGAGTATCGCGGCGGGAATCTCGGCACAAATCAATGGAACCATTTAATTAGCAAATCCGGAGATTTTTTTACCTTATATAGAGTTATACCTAAAGTAGGATTCCCTTACTATATAAAGGGGGGTCTGATTATTTGTAAGGACACTTTGAATCTCATCACAAAAGATAGTAATAGACTGATCTATTTAGCAATTATTGTCTCATTATTTTATTTCTAACCTCGATCGCAACATTTCTTAACCCGAGGGCGGTCAACATACAAGACTAACATCGCTCAACTTGTGTGGTTTGCATTCATTTTTATCATAATTTGAATTGCAATTTGTTTTCTCATTTTTGTATCAAACTAGATCACGTATCCTTAAAACCACGTATAAATTCAATTGTTATCCGATTTTGAGGGTAAACATAAACATTTAAATTTTATTAGATTTAAATTTAATAAATAAATTGGACTATACGTTAAAGATATTAGTTTGAATAAATATTATGGACTAATATAACTGGATTAATTACTTAAGTTCAATAAATATTGACTGGGCTAGCCTATTTAGTTAGGCTAAAAATAATGAGCCCACTTTATTAGGCCCTATATGTCATCTTCCTAGAGGCCCAGTTTGGTTCCACATGTCAAATGACGTGGCACGCGAAGTCAAATGGAAAATCCAATAGGATCATGCCACGTGTCAAAATAACGTGGCATGCCATGTCAAATTAAAAGACCAATGAAATCGCGCCACATGTGCAAGTGACGTGTTCCGGCCAATCAAATGTGGCCTTGTCACGCGTCAATCTGATTGTTCGGAAAGAGTTTGTTCTTGTCACAACTCTTCACTCCCACAACTATAAATAGAGGTCTTCATAACTCTGAAAGACACTAGAAGTTATAACAAGAACACACAAGGGAGCTTGTGGATCAAAAGCCACAATTCTCTGCAAACTGCAAGTATTCAAGCATTCAAGCACTTCAACACAAATATCAAGTATTCAAGTCAAGAACAAAGTCAAATCAAATAAGGGTGTTCAAGATCAAGGCTACTCGTTCGTGATAAAATTCGTGGGAATAATCAAAGCGTTCGCGACGGATAAATCAAATTCAAATAAAGATCAAGCTCAAAGGATCTTATTTATATTAGAAAAATAGAATCAGAGGATTCCTAGAGATTGTACACTCAAATTATTTAAAATCAAATACTACAATTATTGCAATATTTTTCGATCTCGACTATATTCTCTTGACGCAAATTTATTGTCTGCAACTAGTTTAATTGAATCGTTTATTTCCCGAAAAAGGTCTACAATACCGAGTGAAGAAATATCTTAAGGTCATTTTCCAGTAGCTGGTGCAAAGAACGGATGCAAGAAAGCACTTTTGTTACTCTTGCAGCTTGACCTATGGAAGAAATTTGATGAATGGTGTATTTACCCGTAAAACGGTATAGTTAAATTTGTAACGTAGTTTATAGACGTGTGAATTAATCCAGGAATATGAATAAATAAGAAAGAGTCAAGATTATAAATATAACCTAAAGGAAATACAAGCTGGCCTTTCCGGAAGCGATAATAAGAACAATATTAAGAACAAAAGAAAGCAAATAATTTTATATAGTGAAAGCAAATTATAGCCTTTTAGTATAGATGATTTTTCATGTGTAACTATGGATACAATTCTTTCTATTTATAGCTCTATTCGGGGAGATAAGATCCCCAAATTAATCTCTTCTTGAATGAAAATAAAACCCCTATTGATAGACGCATAACGGTTGAACATTAATACAGAGATTCTCTGTAACACCTGCTCATTGAATGTTGTCTTTTCTTGCTGATATCTTTCTTTCAAATCTCCGTTTTCGGTTCCAATGCCTTCGGACCTTATTCAACACCGATCACATATTTGTATTTAATGCCAACTATGTGCTGACTCATATCATACCTGTCTTCAGTTCCACGTATCATCTCGTCACTCATCTAACTGCTGCTCACCAATTTTACCCCATACAAGTTGGTGGTGAAGTTGGATGAACTTGAAGTTTTCTTCAAGTGATAGGACATATTATCCTAAGATTAGAAAAAACTGAGATAAAGCATTTATTGAGAGAGAAAAAAATACTATAGTAAATTATTACACTTTATTTATTATAACCAAAATTATTTTAAGATATTATTATCTATATATATCTTTTATATTTTATAGCAAAATAGGTATTTATTGTATACACTACCATTGAGGCGTGAAATACGCTATTTATATTTTTTTTCTCTCTCTTTCTTTCAGTTAACACACGTTCTCTATCAAGTCACCACAAGATTTTTCTTCTTTCTCTCTCCACGATCTTTCTCTCTCACAGAGATTGTAGGAACAAATTTCTCAGAATTGATCCCCAACGTTTTTGCTCCAAAAGTTCGTGGTAATTGGTAAAGCTTTTGGCCGATTCACGCCAAATTACTTTGCCATTCTTTTTTTTTTTTTTTTTCTCTTCACTCTTTTTTTTTTTTTTTAAAAAAATTTCGCCATTGTTAGATTTGAGGAAGAAACTTCAAATTTCGTCTTCAATGGCTGATTCAACAACTCCGAAGAGGGCTACCCGAGGTATACCACTAAAGCACTCAATTTTGATCGTCGGCGTCATCATCTACTATTGGCTCATCCTCTTAGGTGAACAGATCTGGCCATGGCTACGCTGGAGAAGAGTTGAGGGCCGAGTTTTTTGTTCGACTTCATGAATACAGCAACACGAGTACAACGAATACAATCGCGTAATAACTAAATAATAACTATAGGAAGTAATTATATATATGATAGCTATTGAAAGTTCATAGCCACTAAATAATAGTGATTTCTGAAAATTCCTCTTTTATTTTTCAGTTTCTATTTGTGCGGTTTGATAATATTGGTATCACCCAATTTAAGTTATATTCTACTATCAATCAAATTTAAAATAGACAAATAAAACTTGTAATCCGAGATTGATGAAATGGATTTTTCCAATTTGATGATTAAATCAACCAAGAAAAAAGAACTAAAGAGAACAAATTAAACTAAAATAATAATAATATTTTATTCTTAAACATGAGTCTTGTTCTTTGTTTGAAAAGAAAAACAAAGAGAAATATCTTGCACAATATTATCCGAAGCAAAATATCATGAAGTACCAAAGTTAAAGTGAATATGTTTACAGCCATTCAACAAACTAAGTTTAGGGCAATAAATATTACTTACCATATTTAATACTAAGAAAATTGTAACTTACGGTCAAAGCAATTATTTGATCAAGACTAACTAGAAAAAGAAAGTCTCGAGTTTAAGCTTATGTCAGAGAGATGGATAGTGTATGAGGAGCAATAAAGCAGTGGATGTTGGAAACTCTAGACAAGGCTCGCTCAAGCACAAGGCCATTAAAGCAAATGCTTTAAGTCTAAAAAGTGAAGGCCCCAAGTGGACCAAGCCATTTTCCAATTTCAAATGAGATTTGAATTATTTATATGAATGAAATTAATGACATTCTATTTAGTGGTAAAAATTTAAGATAATTAGGTGATTAGAATTTTCAAAAGAAATATGTACGAACCCTTTTATTAACTTTGAAATAAATTTGAACTATTCAAAATCTATGTTATTTTTATACTTTATTTTTTAATAAAAATTGAGATTAATAGGTGATGAAAATTAAAAAATATTGTATTAACCTTGAATGTTTCTTATATCATTATATTAAATCTTTATGAATGATAAAGATTAGTGGAAGATGACTCAATCACCATCGTTATAAACAAGTTGTAATAAACACATATATGAAACTTATTAATATCCTGCCTATATTGATATTTTTCTCAAATTTTCAATCTTCTTTGTTCTCAATGTTTAATCGTTGAGGTTCTCCTTCGTTTATTGCTTTGTGCATAATCCTCTCACGCGAAAGAATTCAATTTTTGTTCAAACTCGACGCATAAGATGAAGCTAGAGGACCCAAAATACAACATGAATATAGAATTTCTTCATTTTTAAGACTATTGAAAAAAATCATAATATACTATGTTGTTGCTAATCTCGAATAAGAAGTTTAAAATATTGGAGCATTGGAACTTTAGAGAAGTTGTTTTTAAGAAACAGTCATGTTCCTGTAAAACAAAAATTTCTATTGAGGTACACCCCTAATCTGAATCAACACTTGGAGCACATCAACCAACATCCTAAACTTCTCATTGCAAGAAGAAGCAAATATGTGTTTCAAGTATGTTAAACAAACCTTTGGGTTGTATTTCCTTTAGCCCATAACTTTTTACCTTCCATAGTCATTTTCTTGGTTTCATGGCCATATATATTTTCAATAAAAACTAACCGAGAGTAAAACCACTAAAAAAATACCTCATGAGAAGCAAGTATCTCTTTGATTTGATCGTGAGAAAATTGTAACCAAAAATACTTCAACACTGATATTTGAGGAGAAAAAAAAAAACTCTCTCATAATTTTGCCATAAATATCTCAAATAAAATAAAAAAAAAATACTAGCACAATTCTATTTTTAGAGGGAAGGGGCCTTGAAAAGGGCGACGGAGAGAAAAGTGATAAAGGGGCCATTTGTTTTCTTTTTCGGTGAAAAGAATTTTCAGTTAATTAAGGAGTGATGGCGTGACAACCTATACTTTGTTTGTCTTCCGTCTTATTGATGTCTTACCTGATGCATTTTGCTATTGTCTTTGAATTTTCAACAAATTTTTATTATGCAACAACTCATTTTGAGCAAAAACATTAATAATGGAATTAGACGGAGAGGTTATAAAATTCGGAGGTTTAGAAATATATCTCTTTTTCTAAAAAAAGAAAATCAGTTGACCGATTGATAGAAGGAAACAGAATAAAATGCAATAAAAGCGAGTGAAATTCCTAAGGAAGTCGTAGCAAGTAGGAGAGTACAAAAGATCATGTAACCTTATAGTTATATCTTTTGAAATTATAACACCTTGCAACGGAGATTAGTAATGTTTTTAACTTTGTATTTCAAAGAACACCTCAAATGGAGTTCGTAAGAGTAACACATAGACCTATTGAAGCCTAGGTAGAGAACTTTTATAAGAAGATATAATTGTTTCTATACCACACAAGAACCACCCAATAAAAGATGCTAAGAGAACACTGGAAGTTCTACATGTAAACTGGTGATATATGATACTCATTTTTCAAACTGTATTCCTTTCTAATCTTTGGGTAATTCAACTGTGTAAACGTAAAGAAATAAAAAAGGGTCTAGAATTATTATCACCGGTTAAATTCAATACCATTAGCATGAGGAGCAATACATGTCAGCTTTTACTTTTTTTCGGAGAAGAAAGTGATGAGCAATACATGCCCGTTAACAATTAATAAGAATCAATCACAATGAGCAAAAAATGCTGAGTATCCACCCCTGACAAGTTAACATATAACATGACAAGTAAACATATAATAACAAATCATACATCTATCATGCCCCTATTTTAAGAGCAAGCAAACTACACAAAAGGCCTATGTGGGCTGTTTTTCTTATCCGTATTTGCCTATTTTGATTTGCCTTATAATATGTACCTATGCTGTCTAATTTATTTACCTAATGACTACCCATTCGTCCTATTTTTTCTTTTTTTTTAAAAAATTTCTTTATTAGTAGACCTTCTCTCTTTTCCATTTTCAGATCTCACACATAATCAATAATAACAACCACATATCTTCACTAACAGTTCGCCCAATCTCCTAAAATTCAGTTTTCATTCTTCTTCTTTCCACCCTTCCCGTTGCTTAGCTATTTTTTTACCTTCTTATTTTGATTTTTTTTAATCAGATCTATAATTTTAATTAATTATCAAAATTTCCCGTAATTTCAAATTTGAAAAAGTTAAAGTTGCTTGTAAATAAGTTTAACATTTTAGATTTGAATTATCATGTGTGTTTAAAGTATTTTACAGTTGAAATTCATTCGTTATTATTTTTAAATGTGTAGATTGTATTGTCAACGCTGATTTTAAGACATTTATTATAACTTGAAACCTATAAATAGGATTTGTTGAGTTTGAAGTTATTTTCATTTGATGCTGACTAGAATGTGTTTAAAATGTTGATTAGAGGTTGTGGCTAAAGTTTAAGTCAATTTGGTGGAAATTCTGGAGCAGATTTTAAATTCTGAATTGAAATAGCAAAAAAAATGAATTTATATTGTGGACCAAAATAATATCTTGTATACCATCTTGGTGTATAATAATTAATTCAATAATATCTAATGAATTGCAACGATGATGTTTTATACTTCAATACCACATAGGAGGGGGATAGTGATTTGTGTGATGCGCAATTTTCGCGTGCAGTGGATTATCAAAGGACATGGTTCTTCTATGCATTCCTTACACTATAGTTGCAGAATAAGTAATGCAGAAAGTAAAGAACACAAGAATTTTTACGTGAAATACACCAGGCTCAAAAGGTGAAAAAAAACACGACCTATATCCAGCAGGATTTTCCCCAAATACTTCACTACAACTCTGAGCCAACAACAAAGTTTACAAACTCTTGCAAACCTAAAGAATACCTCTACCCCTTGTAGCAACCAGCTACAGGCTGTTGTGACTGCTTCAAGTTAACTCTAACTTGAACAATACAACTCGAGTTTACAACATCTTGCAAACCTAAGGATTAACTCTAACCCTTGTAGCAACACACTGCAGGTGGTTGCGACTAGTTCAAGTTAACTCTAACTTGAATAATACAACTCATGTACCTAGTACAATTTGCTTCTAAGAAAGTTAAAAGGTACAACTCAAAACGTCTACTACACTTTGAATTAGAAAAAAAAGAAAGACACATAAAACTCTTTATGGGACTAGTTCTGCAATCTGGTTCGTGTAGCTTCAAGATCACACTTTTGAATCTCACAGGAATTGCTCACAAAATGCCTTGCTATTTTGCTCATAATTCGTGCTTTCACTTCTGTATGTGTGTGTCACCTGTAAAAGAGAATGAAACTGATATTAATAGAGTTAGTAGAATAAGGATTAGCTAGAGTTCTAATGCTTTACTCTTTTATAGTGGAGTAGTTCTAGTCAACTTCAACTTCTAATTCTTCCCTTATCATGGATAGAGTTCTCTTCAAGTAAGGAGTCCAGTTCCTTATTAAATATGCAACCTTTTCGTTCAGGGATTATCAGAAATAACCACTTACACTTATCTCTTTCACGTGCATGCCTTTTGCTTGATTCTGTCTGTCACCTGTGTACACTGTCCATGGACCTGGTTCATGCATATGTTCTTTTGTCAATCATCAAAACCAAAACCGCTCAGGTCAATAAATTTCCCTTTTTTGATGATGCCAAACTCTGTTATTTCCAGAAGCATGGAACCTGTTTCAACTCAGCTCAACATCAAACATAATGTCAGAACACTTTTCATTTAAAGTCACAATTCATCAAGGAGCAGGTTCATTAGGTTATTAACCTATTCTACTATAATTAGGATCATAAACTAATTCTACTTTAATTGCTCTCAAAATAAAAATTGGATTAGGAATTTATTTAGAGATTAAAATTATTTTTGACCGACTGATCAAATGTATTAATTTAATCAATTATTGTCACGACCCGAAATTCCCACCTTCGGGACTGTGATGGCACCTAACAATTCATTCGCTCAACAAGCCAACACTAGAGTAATTCTTTTGCCAATTTTTAAACACTTCGAACAATTTAACCAATTAAACAGAAATGAAACTAAAACAGATACAAAATAGCATAATAACCCAATTATCTAAGTACAACTTGGATCTGGAGTCAAAAGTACACGAGCTTCTAGAGGTCCTACAAATAAAGTCTGAAATAAATACAACTGTCTCGAATGAAATAAATAGTAAATAAGGAAAGAGGAAGGGGGCTTCAAAGTCTGCGGACGCCAGCAGATCTACCTCAAGTCTCCAAATAAGCTAATCCGAGCTGATGTACCTCAGGGATAGCTGGGACCAGTACAAAAATCTGCATAAGAAGTGTAGAGTATAGTATGAGTACAACCGATCCAATGTACTCCGTAATTGTCGAGCCTAACCTCAACGAGATTGTGACGAGGATATGACATGACACCCACGTAATTAAACCTGTAAAAACGAAGATATACATGTAACATGACAACAAATAGAGATTAAACTCGTACAAGTAGGAGGGGACATGTGAAGGGGAACATGATACGATAGCAATAACGGGAATGTCAACGTAAGACAGTCAGGTAAATCATCAACCAATGAAGATAACATAATAAATAAAGTATGCACGGCATCACCCATCGTGCCTTTACTCTCAACCTCAACATGAAATAATAATAATGGCACGACATCATCCTTTGGGCTTATACTCTCAATCTCTCCATGAAATGATAACTACGGCACGACATCACCCTTCGTGCTTTTACTCTTAATTTTGTCATGAAACGATAAATACGGCACGACATCATCCTTCATGCTTTAACACAAGTCCAAAAATATCATATGAACTCGCTCACGTGATCAAAACACCAAAATAACACCTAAAACTACGAATCCTACACCAAATCAAATGAAATTTTTTAATGAAACTTAAGAATTTCTATTTTATGACCGGGTGTCCGAATCAGGCCAATTCAACTCTGTTTTGTGCCAAACTTTGTAGACAAGTCATAATATAGTAATGAACCTATACTAAGCTCCGGAACCAAAATTCCAGACCCGGTAGCAACAAAGTCAAACTTCGATCAAATTCATAAATTCTATAAACCTTTAAACTTCAAATTTCAACAAATTGCGATAACTCGAGCTAGGGATCTCCGAATTCGATTCCGGGCATACGCCCAAGTCCCAAATCACGACATGGATCCATCGGGGCCGTCAAAATACGTATCTGGGTCTGTTTGCTCAAAATGTTGACCGAAGTCAACTCAAATAAAATTTTAAGGCATGAATTTACATTTTAATCAATTTTTCACGTTAGAGCCTTCCGGGAAAAGACTCGGACTGCGCATGCAAATCGAGGAAGGCTAAAAGGAGCTATTTCAGGTATCGAAACACAAAATTAAGGGTTAAAACTCTAGATGACCTATTAGGTCATCACATTCTCCACCTCTGAAACAAACGTTCATTCTCGAACGGACATAGAAAAGTACTTGGACCGGTGAAAAGGTATGGATATCTAGTCCGCATGTCCGACTCGGACTCCCAAGTCGCTACCTCGACCGGCTGACCTATCCACTGCACTCAAACTGAAGGATAACTCTTACACCTCAACTGTCGAACCTGCCGGGCTAGAATAGCCACCGACTCCTCCTCATAAGTCAAATCCTTGTCCAATTGGACTGAGCTGAAATCTAACAATGGGACAGATCATCGTGATACTTCTGGAGCGTAGACTCATGGAACACCGGATGGACTACTGACAAACTAGGTGGCAATGCAAGCCTGTAAGCCAACTCACCCATGCTCTCAAAAATCTCGAAGAGTCCGTTATACCTAGGGCTCAACTTTTCCTTCTTCCCAAACCTTATCACACCCTTCTTGGATAAAACCCGTAGCAATACCCTCTCTCCGACCATGAATGCAACATCACGAACTCGACGGTCGGCATAACTCTTCTACTTAGATTGAGCCTGTACGAAGTCAATCTTGAATGATCTTGACCTTATCCAAGGCATCCTGTACCAAATCTATACCTAACAACCGAGCCTCCCCCGGCTCGAACCATCCAACTGGCAATCGGCACCACCTCTCGTAAAATGATTCTAGCCATCTGAATGCTCGACTGGTAGCTGTTGTTGTAGGCAAACTCCGAAGGTGGAAATAATTGATCCCAAGAACCCCCGAAATATATAACACATGCACGAAACATATTCTCCAATATCTGAATAGTGCGCTCGGACTGTCTGTCCGTCTGGGAATGAAATGCTTTGCTTAACGCAACCTGCGTGCCCAACTCATGTTGTACTGCCCTCCAGAAGTGCGAGGTAAACTGCGTACCTCGATCAAAAATGATAGACACGGGCACACCGTGAAGACGGATGATCTTGCGGATGTAGATCTCAGCCAACCGCTCTGAAGAATAGGTAACTGCCACAGGAATGAAATGCGCTGACTTGGTTAGTCTGTTCCCAATGAACCATACCACGTCGAACTTCCTCTGAGTCCATAGGAGTCCAATTACAAAATCCATAGTGATATGCTCCCACTTCCACTCGGGAATCTCTAACTTCTGAAGCAAATCACCAGGTCTCTGATGGTCGTACTTAACTTGCTGACAATTTAGACTCCGAGCTACATATGCAATATATCCTTCTTCGTCCTTCTCCACCAATAATACTTCCATAAGTCCTGATACATCTTGGCGGCACCCGGATAAATAAAATACCGAGAACTGTGGGTCTCCTCAAGAATCAACTCACGAAGCCCATCTACATTGGGCATACAAATACGATCCCGCATTCTCAAAACCCTGTCATCTCCAACAGTAACCTGCTTGGCACCACCGTGCCGTGCTGTGTCCTTGAGAACAAGCTAATGAGGGTCATCATACTGCCGCTCTCTGATGCGCTCATACAAGGAAGACCGAGCGACTGTACAACCTAGAACACGATTGGGCTCTGAAACGTCCAACCTCACGAACTGATTGCCAAAGCCTGAACATCTGCAGTAAGCGGCCTCTCACCAACTAGAATATACGCAAGGCTGCCCATACTCACTGCCTTTCTACTCAAGGCATCGGCCACTACATTGGCCTTCCCTGGATGATACAAAATGGTGATTTCATAATCTTTCAACAGCTCCAACCACCTCCTTTGCCTCAAATTGAGATCCTTTTATTTGAACAAATACTGTAGACTCCGATGATTCGTGAATACCTTGAACAACACGCTGGAAAGATAGTGCCTCCAAATCTTCAGCGTATGAACAAGGGCTGCCAACTCTAAGTCATGAACATGGTAATTCTTCTCATTCTCATGAACCTTCAGCTGCCGCGATGCATATACAATCACCCTGCCATCCTGCATCAATTCTGCACTTATCCCAACACGAGATGCATCACAATACACCGTGTAAGATCCTGAACCTGTGGGCAACACCAATATTGGCGCCGTAGCCAAAGCAGTCTTGAGCTTCTGAAAGCTCAGCTCATACTCATCTAACCATCTGAACGGGGCACCCTTCTGGGTCAACCTGGTCAATGTGGTTGCTATAGATGAATAGCCCTCCATGAACCGGCGATTGTAACCCGCCAAACCCAAGAAACTCCAAATTTTTGCAGCTGAAGTGGGTTTAGGCTAGTTCTGAACTGCCTCAACCTTCTTAGGATCCACCTTTATTCCCTTTGCCAATACGTCGTGCCCCAAAAAGGCAACAGAGTCTAACCAAAACTCGCACTTTAAGAACTTGGCATACAACTGGTTGTCTGTCAAAGCCTGAAGTATAATCTGAAGATGCCGCTCGTGCTCCTTACAACTACAGGAGTAGATCAAGATGTCATCAATAAATACAATAAAAAAGGAATCCAAGTAGGGCTTGAACTCCCGGTTCATCAAATCCATAAATGCTGCCGGGGCATTTGTCATCCCAAGTGACATCACTAGAAACTCATAATGCCCATACCAAGTCTGAAAAGCTGTCTTAGGGACATTAGATGCCCTGATCTTCAACTGATGGTAGCCAGACCTCAAATCAATCTTCAAAACATCTTGGCACCCTGAAGCTGATCAAATAAGTCATCAATCCTCGACAATGGATATTTGTTCTTGATGGTGACTTTGTTCAACTGTTGATAATCTAGCACATCTTCATCAGGTGGACCCCAGGGTGGGGCACTATGTCTAATGAATCCCTAATCAAGCAAATTTTGCAGCTGCTCCTTCAATTTTTTCAACTCTGGCGGGGCTATACAATATGGCGGAATAGAAATTAGTTGAGTGCCCGAAGCCAAATCAATATAGAAGTCAATATCTCTGTCGGGTGGCATCCCTGGCAGATCTGCAGGAAACACCTCTAGGAACTCACGAACAACTAGCACTGTATCCATGGAAGGAACCTCCACACTAGAATCGAAGACATAACCCAGATAAGCTAGACACCCCTTCTCGACCATACATCGAGCCTTCACAGAAGGGATAACTCTGCTGGTAGAATGGCCAGGAGTCCCCCTCCACTCTAATATAGGCAACCTCGGCAAGGCTAAACACCGTATATTCGTGGCAATCCAATATAGCATGATAAGGTGATAGTCAATCCATACCTAAGATGACATCAAAATCTACCATATCAAGAAGTAGAAGATCCATGCTAGTCTCAAGACTCCCAATAGTAACCACACATGAACACTAGACATGATCTACAATAATAGAATCACCCACTGGTGTGAACACATACATAAGAGCACTCAAAGAATCACGAGGCACAACCAGATATGAAGCAAAATAGGATGACACGTAGGAATAAGTAGAGCCCGGATCAAATAGCATCGAAGCATTGGAAAACTGGAACAATACCTGTGATGATAGGGTCAGATAACTCAACCTCATGCCTAGCTGGGAAAGCATAACACCGGGGCTGGGCCCCACCACTTTGAACCACGTCTTTAGGATGGCCTCTAATTGGTTGGCCTCTACCTCTGACGGCCTGGCCTCCACCTCTAATGACCTGACCTTCACCTCTGGCTGCTTGACCTCTGTCTCTAGCTGGCTGCGCGGGCGGTGAAGCAACCAGTGCCAGAACCATGGCACGAGAACCCTACTGCTGTGTGTTGCTCGGTGCCCGGGGGCAAAATCTAGCAATGTGCCTCGGATCACCACAAATATAACATGACCTCAGCTGATGTGATTGCTGACCCTGGAACTGACCTTGTCTACTTGGGTAACCACCCTGAAAACTCTGGAGCGGAGGTGCACCAATAGGAGCTGGTGGTGCACTGTAGGCTAGCTGGTCGGGATGAGATATATGCGGGTTGCTACTACCTGAAACACTATAAGATGCCTGGAGCGCTAACTGAAATGGCCTGGGAGTATGGAATCTACCAAAAGTAATCCTGCCTCCAGACGAGGCACCACTGAGCCCATCGAAATGACGAGGTCTGTTATCAGACCCCTATCCCCTCTCCTGTGCAAGAACCATCTCGATCCACCTAGCAATATTTGCAGCTGTCTGAAAGGAAATCTCACCCTCGGTATCCTTGGCCATCCGTAGCCTGATAGGGTGAGTGAGTCTGTCAATAAATCTCCTCAACCTCTCTCTCTCTCTCTCTCTCTCTTAGTAGGAAGCAAGATAAGGTCATGATGAGCTAGATCCACAAAACGGGTCTCGTACTGAGTAACAATCATACTGCCCTATTGGAGACGCTCAAACTGCCTGCGGTAATCCTCTCTAAGTGTGATATAGGAGCATTCATAGGTTGGTACGGTACGGTATTTATATATTTTGGTTCGGTATTTTGGTGTTCGGTTTCTTAAAATGCTATACCAATACCATACCAAATTAAATTCGGTATGGTTCAGCTTTTCTCCTTGATTTCGGGTTATTCGATTTGGTACTTTGGTTTATTTGGCTTGAATGTTAACTGTAATATTCTTAATTAAAGTACTTACAAATACAAATATAAAAACGGTCTAGCTCACCTGACTATTGACAAAATCTTTATTCAAAACCAACAAGTATAAACTGAGAGAAAAAAGTACATAAATAAATATATATAATCGCTGAAAATGCTTTGTTACTTACTTAGAGGTAATTACTGAACTTAGAGAATACAATAAAGTAGTACAAATTAATGTTGCAGCAATACACGAGTAACAAAATAAGAAACACCCTAAAATCGTAGAAAACATTACGTACTGCCGACATCAACAAGAATGTCAAAGAAGTATTATGTAACTTATAGTATGTTATATTCAATAATATATGTAATGTGAATTTATTATATATTTCGGTACGACATCAGTATTTGGATATTATTTTCTTAAATACGAAATACCGTACCTAATACCAAAAATTTTAAAAACACAAACCAAATACTCCCCAAGCCAAGGATGAGTGCCAAAGAGAAGATGCGCATGCTAGTCTATCAGAAGGAGAAAGCAATAAGAAGATTCATTTTATTATGGTATGAATGCGTATTGATGCTTTATTACACTGCCTTTTATTAGAATTTTTGATTTCGATACGGCAAATCGGTATTTACCATATTATGCACAGCCCTAGTGTGATATGGAGGAAATTCTCTAGAAATAGCTGAGAGAACTGGTCCAAAGTAAGTGCAGGCGACCCAGCTGGTCTGGCCAACAAATAATCTCTCCACCACCTCTTTGTGGGACCCGTCATCTGAAACACAGCAAAATCAACCCCATTGGTCTCAACTATATCCATGTTCCGTAGCATCTCATGTTAGCGGTCAAGATAATCCTGTGGGTCCTCAGAAGGTGCACCACTGAAGTGAACTGGAAAAAGCTTTGTAAACTTGTCCAATCTCAATAAGCCCTCAGAAGACATGGCGGCCTATCACTGGCCTATGTTGCAACAACCAGCTGAACTACCCCAACTGGAGGGGCTGCTGGAGTCTGATACAGAGGAGTTATTATCTACTCTGGAGTGTGAGTAGAGGGAGTCTGTGCTCATCCCCCAGCCTGAGAGATGGCTGGTGCCACCGAAAATGTACCCCTGGGCCACACTCTCCATAAGGCCCACCAAACGGACTAGAGTGTCCTGAAGCACTAGAGTGGCGATGAACCCCTCCGAGACCTGAGCCGGCCGAACAGGTACAGTCTGAGCTGGAACCTCCTCATCAAAATCCACCTGAGGCTCCACTATTGGTGCTGCAGCTCGAGCTCTAGGCTAAGCTCTGCCTCTGCCTCGGCCTCGACCTCTACCCCTCGTAGGAGCAGCCACTGGGGGCTCCGGTTGTTGTCCAGCTGAACATGTAGTACGTGTCCACTCCATCTGCAAGAGAGCAAGAATAGAAGAATTCAATCATTAATGATAGAATAAAATCGCACGACAGAGAAGAATAGAAGTGAAATTGTTCCTAAACTCCATAGCCTCTGGAAGATAAGTACAGACGTCTATGTACCAATCCTCCAAACTCTACTAAGCGTGCTCGTCACTCGTGAGACTAGGCAACCTAGTGCTCTGATACCAACTTGTTACGACCCAGAATTCCCACCTTCGGGATCGTGATGGCGCCTAATATTTCACTCGCTAGGCAAGCCAATGTTAGAGTAATTCTTTTGCCAGTTTTTAAACACTTCGAACAATTTAACCACTTAAACAGAAATGATAATAAAACGGATACGAAATAGCATAATAACCCAATTATCTAAGTACAACCCGGATCTGGAGTCACAAGCACACGAGCTTCTAGAGGTCCTACAAATAGAGTCTGAAATAAATACAACGATCTCGAATGAAATGAACAATAAATAAGGAAAGGGAAAGGGGACTTCAAGGTCTGCGGAAGCTAGCAGATCTACCTCGAGTCTCGAAATAAGCTAATCTGAGCTGATCTACCTCATAGACAACTGGAACCAGTACCAAAATCTACACAAGAAGTGCAAAGTGTAGTATGAGTACAACCGACCCAATGTACTCTGTAAGGGTCGAGCCTAACCTCGACGAGGTAGTGACGAGGCTATCACAGGACAACCACGTAACTAAACCTGTACAAACGAAGATATACGTGCAACATGACAACAAATAGAGATTAAACACGTTCACGTTCTAGTGGGAGGGGACATGCGAAGGGAAACATGATACGATAGCTATAACGGGAATGTCAACATAAGACAGTCAAGTAAATCACCAACCGATGAAGATAACATACTAAATAAAGACTGCACATCATCATCCATCATGCTTTTAGTCTCAACCTCACCATGAAACAATAATAATGGCACGACATCACCCTTTGTGCTTTTACTCTCCATCTCTCCATGAAATGATAAATACGGCACAGCATCACCCTTCATGCTTTTACTCTCAATTTCGTCATGAAACGATAAACATGACACGTCATCATCCTTCGTGCTTTAACTCTTTTCCTCACCATGTATTGCTCAATAAATGAAACAATAATCGGCATAATATCATCCTTCATGCTTTAACAGTCCCCTTACCAAGTAGCAATGAATATATAATATTCGGGAGGAAGAATAAGCAAGAACAAAGCTTACGTCAACAACGGTTCCAAAATACCAAACCCTCAACTTCCAAAAGTACTCAATTATCACAAATAGTTCATAAATGCGGAATCAACGATCAATTAAGAAATAAACTAGTCTAAGCATGAATCAAAGAGGAAAATAAATTACAAGGAAACAAGTCTCACCTGCATGCTTTAACCCAACAACAACGCATAAGTACTTTTCACCTCACATATACGTTGTACCCAAACATTTAAACACATAGCAAATAGGAAAACAAGTCCTAATCCCTCAAGTTAAGGTTAACCACGACACTTACCTCGCTCCAAAATTGACTCAAAGTCCAACCACAACCTTGCCTTTCGAACCAGCCTCCAAACCAACCAAATCTAGCAATTTATTAACTAAACGATTCAAAATAAGCCTTAGGAACTACCCAAGAATGAAAGATGTTCAATTTAGGTCATTATTGAAAAAGTCAACAAAAGTCAACCCCGGGCCCGCTTCGTCCAAACCCGAAATTCGGACCAAAACCCGATTATCTATTCACCCCCGAGCCCAGTTATATAGTTAGTTTTGAAATCTGACCTCAATTTGAGGTCTAAATTTTAATTTTACAAAAATCTCTAGTTCTACCAAAATCCCCAATTTCTACCATGAAAGTCCTAGATTTAAGGTTTAAATCTTATGAAATATAATTGGTAATTGAAAGAAAGTAGGTTAGAGTCACTTACTAATGAATTGGGGAAGAAGAGCTCTTGGAAAAATTGCCTCTAAGGTTTTTGGGGTTGAGAATTAGAAAGAATGAGCTAAAATCTCGTTTTTCCCTTCTTAAGTCCAGGCGCAGAAAATAAGAAAAGAATAATTAGAATTCATAGTTGTGGATCTCGATCCAAAGGTTCACCAACTCTTCTGGAAGCAGGGGCCGAAACAGTGCATTTAAATGGTTCTTGCTTCTCCTTGTTCCTGCTCCTAACTCCTCCTCGGGACCAATGTTTGGCACTTTCCATACTTCATGGATAGGCGGGTCTCATGAGATCTATGCTAGCCGTCGGAATCAAACGATGTTCGAAGGATCATTCGATTCATTAAGGGGCATAGAGGCGCCCTCGCCCGGCTCAGAATTAGACCTTCTGTAGACGGAACTTCTGACTTCTGGATAGGCTTGAGAAAGCCTAGACCAAAGGTGCCTAATATCTTACTGACTTTTACTTGAAAGAGTAAGTTTTCACCTCTATTGTTGAAAAGTCAGGACCCGTTGGAATGTTTAATTGAATCGTATCAATCTCTACCGAGGGTTATTACTCATTTTTGTAATTGCCGGTATGCCGGCTCAAACGGGTGGAGGCTTTCTATTTGCTTGAAATTCTAAGAGCTCCTTTCATTTCTCTTCTTTGCTTCTGATTCAATAGCACTAAACAATTTTATAGAATAGAGCACTAACCTAAACTCCGAGATGGGAGAAATAGCATAGTAGTAAAGAAAGCGCATAAACTCATTTCTTCGATCCCGACCCAGAAAAGTGATCGATCGCGCGGCCAAGCTCCTAGAGAGAGTGATGTGCATAGACCAGGCAAAAGAAAGTCTCCCTATCTCTAAAGGGTCTTATGCACTCCACGACTTTCTTATGTTATGGGGTCTTGAAGACTAAATTTAGCTGCCAACCCTAGTCAGCAAGCTGAAAAACTTTCTCAAGAACTGGGCACAGGGTTATGGTCTTGTTACTTTATGTCTCCTTTTTTTTTATTCCATCAAAGGCCAGTTCTAATTTCTCTTTAGAAATTTCATCCATAAGCCTTTTATAAGGCAGGCTACCATGATTTCCAAATGAACTGAGGGAGAGTCGAGGCATGAAATAACTTATCTATGCGCACCTGTAGATAGAAGCCGTTTGTTGACCGGTGGACTCATCCTCAATGCCGTTTAGGCTCTTCAGTTAAGTAGGTTGTCTGCCGCCTTTCTTTTCCAAAAAAACCGAACCACTACCTCTTGATTAACTTTATGAGTACGGTTAATCGAAGGCCGGGAAAAGTTTATTGGCAAGAGGGAACCATTTCTCACCCAGCCTTACCTACCCTATGTATTCGAGGGAGAGTCTGGAACCGATGATGTCCTCCGTTTCTTTCGGAGGTGCTGACCTCCGTCTACTAGGTAAACAACTTAGCTGATAGATGTCTTCCTCCTCATTTTTCAATAACAAATTCAAATAGGCTTGACCCGGACCTGGTGGAGTGCTTACATGAGGGTATACTTGGCACGGTGAAACGGAAATTGATGAAAGAATGGTCTGGAAGGATCCACTACGAAGCTTTCGGGAAAGGGTAACCTTGTGTGCAAGCACATCGATGAACCGTGGCAAACCCTCAGATGACCTATCTAAGATTGGGGGGG
>MCJB01030429.1:25172-110732 GCA_002018475.1 Nicotiana obtusifolia
GGGGGGAGAGGGGGGGAGATCCTCGCTTGGGACTTATTAGCACACTCCTTGTTGCTTTCGTGCTTGATGGCTTCTGATGAACAAGAAAAAAGCATTCAACAAAACTTAAAAAATTCTTTCTTAGGAAGGAAGGGAAGATAGGAAGCTTGGAGAGCTAATGGAAAAAAATAGAAATAACAGATCTGCGATAGAAGTCGAATACAATTAAGTAACTAGGGGCAAGATACAGACTTTAGAGCGTCAAGTCATACACAAATCGGAGTGACTTCACTAACTGAAGAAAGAAAGCTGTTTCGGCAGCCGCACGTGCGAGCGGAACGATTCCCACCTTCATACTTAAGTTTCACGGGTTCCACAAGATTATTTTTGAAAAGGAACGAGGGGAAAAATCGACGAGGAAAGTGTTCTCGAAGAGAAAATCGTGATGGAAAAAGCATGAGGAGTGAACTCAAAAACAATTTCACTTGAATTCTTCTAGTGAGTGAATCCTATCAAGTAGGCTCTTCCTAAATTGCGAAAGTAAATAGAAAGAGATTCGCTCCTTCTGTTCCCGACAGGGCATCAATTTGAAACTGGAATTATCCACAGCAGATCTGAAAGATTTAGAATTTGCCAGAGAACGATGGCCAGGTGAAGGTATGGATGAAAGAAAGAAAAACTTCTATTCATAGATGAAGTCCTATCTAAGGCCCGTCGTTGCCATTAAATTTTGTTCCCTAGTTCAATTTGGAACTCCAGATGTGTAAGTAGCGGCCAAGTAGCTCTGTCCTTTTCAAAGAGGTTATCCTTATCTCTCATCGTTTCTGTTCACTAGTTCAATCCGGAACTTCCTAGTTTTGTTCGCAATTGCGAACTTGGGACTTCAGCAATTACGACCCTTTGATCGCAATTGCGAAACACTCCCCCAGTACTACTTCGCAAATGCGAACAATTTGTTTGCAAATGCGAACTTGATAGGAACCTTAATAGTTTGCAAATGCATACATGAACCTTGCAATTGCGAGATCAGAGGCTGTACCAGAACGAGACTTCACCAACAATGCTTCTAAGTCCAAAATCACTCCGTAGTCTATCCGAAACTCACCGATCCCTTGGCGCTCCAAACCAAACATGCACACAAATCGAAAAACATCATACGAACTTGCTCGCTCGATCAAAATACCAAAATAATACCTAGAACTACGAATCAGACACCAAATCAAATGAAATTTTTAATGAAACTTAAGAAGTTCTATTTTAACAACCGGACGTCCGAATCACGTCAATTCAACTCCGTTTTGTGCCAAACTTTACAGACGAGTCATAAATATAGTAACGAACCTATATCAAGTTCCGAAACCAAAATCTGGACTTGGTAGCAACAAAGTCAAACTTAGGTCAAATTCATATATTCTTTAAACCTTTAAACTTCAAATTTTCAACAAATTGCGATAACTCGAGCCAGGGACCTTCGAATTCGATTTCGGGCATATGTCCAAGTTCTAAATCATGACACGGACCCACCGAGACCGTCAAAATACGAATTCGGATCCAGATCCGTTTGCTCAAAACGTTGATCAAAGTCAACTCAAATAGATTTTTAAGGCACGAATTCACATTTTAATCGATTTTTCACATAAGAGCCTTCCGGAAAAAAACTTCGACTGCGCACGTGAATCAAAAAAAGCGAAAAGGAGCTATTTGAGGTCTCAGAACATAAAATTAAGAGTTAAAACTCTAGATGACATATCGGGTCATCACAATTATCCATATAAAATATTAGAAAATTAATTTCTTAAAGAATTACAAACAAAAAGAAACACGTTGTAACGCAATTGACTTGAAAAAAATAAGACAAGTATTTTAAATGCTGAAAATTAAATGTAATATATAGTATGTAATAATTTTGAACAATGCTAGTATAAATATAAGTCTCGTTTCCTAAAAAAAAATAACTACTGTAATACTTGAGTACAAAATGATGGCTCAAACCGTTAATCTGTTAATATATAAAATTTAAATTTAAACACTACGGTCAATGCGTATGACTTTTCAAAATTAATAAATACGACCACCATTTACTTGAACCCCGAAAATAAAGAAGTACGATATAAAAAAAAATAACTTAAAATACAAAATTTAGCATGTCATTATTTTATTTTTACCTTCTATAACAAAATAGATCAAGTGGCAAGTGCATGGTACACACTTTAATGTCTATTATACGTAAAAATTGTATTTACCACAAGTCCTCTTTTTAGTGATTTTATTTTTTATTTTAGTATATTCAATTCTCTAATCTTTTTCCAATTTAATGTGCACTTTTGATTTTTAAAATTTTGAAGCGAAGTTTTGCAACATGTATTATGTTGACTTTTTGTTTCACTTTGAGTGGGAGGAACATTGTCATGTGAAAGGTAGCCAAATCCTTTTCTAATTCAAAGTTCTTATTCGTATGTCCTTCAAAATATATGATCTACGTGGAAATGTGAGTGACAATTTCAAACATAGATATATTAGAATTAATTCAAGCAAGAGCGCAGTTTTTTTAAACGAATTCGAAGTCCTAAAGACTCTACAACAACCGAAATTTATGGAAGAAATAAAATCAATATTTTCGGAATATTTTTGTACACCAACACACTAAGAAGTATGTTCAAAAAATTAATAGGATTATTAGGCTAACATCTAGAATTTCAGTTATGTCCTTTCATTGTGAGTTATTATGTTTAATATTATAAGGTTATTTTTGTAAACCAACATTGTATTCGTGCTTTTATAATAACTAGTATCTATAAACGTACATTGCACGTTAATAATGACACATGATAGTTTAAATATTTATTTATATGAAGTAATAATAAAATTTAATTAATGAGAGAAAATTTATATATAATACTACAACAATCATCTAAATGCCGAAAAATATTGTTGCATCAGCATAATACGTGTATTGAAAATGAAAGGATATCATAAGAATTTACATTAAAAATGATCAATTTTAGTCATGTTAAGTGGATAATTATGTATTGTAGTTTAAAGGTACCTAATGTGATGGTATCTTACCGAACACTTCTTTATAGACTGTATTTTTTTGTATATGTTTCTTTCTAATGCTTTGGTTACTCTGCTAATACCAGAACTCTTGTTGTCGATATTGATATCTCTCTATAGTTATCCGTGTAAGAAAATATATTGTGATAAATATAGTTCAATATTTAGGATGTTTGTCCTTGCGTTTTATTTATTGTAATTACAAAACATAAAAATGCTGAAAATTATTTAAACACAAATTTAAAAGGATATACTTTAGTTTTGGAAGGCGAAAGTTATATTTGGGGATAACTACATACTTAGACGCACATTGACCAGTATCATAAGTTCTGCATGTATGACGTTATTGTCAAAACTTCTATATACCATATGTGTACTATTACATAAGCTATTAAGTGGATCTAAGTTCTCAGTAGCATGATGAGCATAAACATATATGCAAAGGAAGATCAACATTTTAACTTAGTCTATTATATATATGGTGACACTAACATACGTAAGAAATGATGAACTTGACAACAAACATGTGCGGTAGAAGACCAATTGGTATTAAAGTATTTAAGTATTCTTCTTGGTAGTTACTGTTGGTGTCATCTTCTGTTGAGTCAAAACTAAAAAAAAATTATTTTTACCATAAAACTTAGCAATCAACCTTTTATTAGTTGATCAACATATTCATTTCTGCTATCTAAGATAGCTCTTTAATTTCTATTATGTAATTTGCACAAATTATATTTTAATCTAATGATAAAATATTTTTCTTATTAAAAATGCAGTACTTTTACCATTAGAGTTGATAACCAAGTGTTCTAGAAGAACCAAATCATCTTTTATTGGATGTTCTTCTTTGTTTCCGACACGAAGCAAGAAGTCACTTAATGCTGGATCTGTTCTTACTTTTATATTTCTTGTCATTGAATATTTTCCATTTGAAGTCATCAGTATAATTTTGGCAAGCTAGCTTTTACAGTTTCTGGTTTGGTCAATTTTGGAACTACTGATCATACTTGACAGAAATCACCTCCCAAACTATTACTTTTCTGCCAAACGGTTCATCGATATATCTCTAAAACTCTGGCAGAATGTTTCGATCGTCTGATGCTTAGCCAAAAGCACTTCATTCCATATTAACACTTTTGCTTTCCTTATAAATTTAGTACTATTGATCTGATTTGATATATTTGTGATGGTCATTTCAGTTATTTGAAGAGGTATATCAAATCTAAAGTCAGTTGTACGACCTCATAATAAAATCATTGCTAGTACACCACGTGTTCTTATTGCTAAAAATATCATGCTTCTTGATCTGACATTTGCAAGTAATGCATGACATAGGAATATTATTTCGATTCCGCATGAGCCATCTACAAAGGATAATCCTGCTATACCAGGATCAATTTTATAATATAGTCTTGATATTCTTGTTCAGGATTTAGCTTTGATTGTGCTTCCTCAAACATCTGTATTGCCTTCTTAATATTATATTTTTTTTCGACTTGAAAAATAATTTACTCATATGATGAATTTTAAAAATAATTTAATTGGATTCTCTACATAAAATATAATTTATTTTTTGTTGATTTAGATTTTTAATATTAGTTCATCTCATGTTTGAAAATTTAACCATGACTATAATTTTATCCACCATAAATTTTATTTTTAAAGAGTAAAAAGATCGGTGACATTTCACTTTTAGATGTTTGTGTTTGAATCATTAGTGGTATTGGCTCTTACCGATATTTTTCTTTCTTTTCTCACACATTTATATCCTTAAAAAAATTTTAGTTGTTCTTTAATAGGGTATAATTTCTATATTACACTAAAAATTAATTAAAAAAAATTATTTTAGTAGGAAAGCAGTTCAAATATAATATAATAATATATTATCGTGAGGATTTTTTTCTCAATTTCAACACTTTATGCGGTCCGTATAGCATTACTTTTTTTTTTTGGTATTGAATATTATAAAGTGATAATGTATTACCAATATGGAGGATTCTTATAAAATTGATTTTATTAAACTTTCTTACATATTTTTAATAAGAATTCAATAGACAAGATTGTGTTAATTTTAAAATATTTAACATTATAAAAATTTAAATAGAAGTTATGGGAGTCCAAAAAAAAAGTTATTACAGCTATATCCTTTCCTTATGAGTTATTCTGTTTAATATTTCAGGCTATTTTGGTATATCAATATTACATTCGTGCTTTTATAATAATATAGGCTCTCCTCTTTCGAAATGGATTTGGACAATATAATATGTTTTTAAATTAAATTAGTAATAGGAATTTTTTAAGAAGTATATCCTAAAAGTATTAGGATTACAAGGCTAATATATATGCCCCAAAAAAATTATACTAATAGGATTCTTAAAGGTAATCATGTAGAACTTCTAACGTATACTATTATGTCCTAAAATTAATAGGAATACAAGACTAGTGTCTAGAATTCCGATTATGTCCTTTTATTGTGAGTTAGTATACTTAATATTAAAAGGTTATTTTTATAATTAATAGAAAAAGATATAGATAAATATAGATGAAGTGTTTGATAGAGTTTCATACAAATATTATTTACTGTATTAGAAGTAGGTTATGGAATAAATGCAAGGTCCTACAGAAACCAGATCGATAACCAAAGACTATCGAAGAAATAAAAGTTTCAGAAAGGTTTTTCTCCTTTTCTCCCCTCTTGAAGAAAGTGTGCCCGTTGCCTAATCCCACACTTTAAGGTTTGAATCTTTCTTACAAGCTTAGATTTAGATGCGGAGCTAGAATTTTAATTTATGTGTTCAGAATTTTAATTTATTTAAGTTATTAGGTTTTAAATTAATAATTTATATATATTTGATAAATTTTTAAAGAAAAATATAAAGTCTGAATCAAAATTACTGAGTTCAACGAAACTCGCTCTCAAAACTCTAGCTCTACAGCTGGCTAGATCGCTCTACAATATGACTCAATATGATCCAGCACCAGATAAAATAATCTATGGAAGTCACTTTTGAAATTCTCGACAGTCGACACATTCTTTCAGCGGTTTCAACTATAGGGACAATAGGTATAGAATTTGAGCTCTCAAGTTTGCTTCGAGAAGGAAGAACCTTTTGGGTTGTTTAGTATGCGGGATAAAGTGGGCAAGGTAATGTTTGATTGATAGTATAAATTTATTCAGAATATATTTATATCGTCAACCAAATATAGTATAAATTTAATTACAGACTTAATCCTAAATATCTAATTTTATCTTATCAAACTTGAGAATATTTTATCTTACCTTCTAAGTAGGATAAATTAATCTAAAAATTATAATCCCAAAATAATTTAGTACGCATGCCAAACCATCCTATGTGAAGAACCAAAAACCACAAGTTAGCATTCAAATTGGGCCACATGCCTAATTACACCAAACCAAGACTAGAAATTCAATTGCCTTTTAGTTCCGTGTCGAATTACACCAAAATTCAATAACACCCCTCAAATTCTTTCAAACAAACAATGCTTCCACAAGGTTTTCATATGCTAATAGATCATGACTAAAGGCAGAAAATCAAACACAATACTATTCCTATAGTTCTATATACATCAAAACAAAAAACATAAGAACACAACATAAAGAGAGTTGAAGAACAAAAATCAAGCTGTGTCAGTCTAACCTCTTCTTTCTTAAGCCGAGGGTCTTCGAAAACGGTCTCTCTGCCTTCTTGAAGATAGGGGTGAGGACTGTGTACATACTATCCCCTTCAGACCCCACTTATGAGATTACACTAGATATGTAGTTGTCGTCGTCAGTTAGACCTCGTCAGAAGTACGCAATTTCGTCTTTCTAACAAATGGATTTTGCTATTAGACAAAAGCATATAGCTCAGGAACAAAGGAAAACCATCTGAATCCACAACTCCATTTATCAGGCAATGAAGGGCATTTTGGAAGCCAATGCCAAGTCTTTCTAGTAACCTTGTAATATAAAATCTCAGGCCAAGAATAGCAACAAACACAAATCAACCCTTGATGCCAAAAACAATAAACATGTTCATAGTTGTGGTAACAAACTGATAAAAACTTCCTACAAATCAATTCTGGTACATTCTCAACTTCTACCCAAATCTTGGATTTCTCATCCAATTCCCACAATTTCATACTTCTTGAAATCCCATTACTCCCATTTCCACTAATCAAGTATAATTTCTTATCCCCATCACTTACCAATCTAGCAAAAGTAAGCTCTATAGGCAGCTCAAAATGGGATCTTTGCCACTTCCCATTATTAAGATCCATATATACTATAAAGTAAGGCTCTGGGGTAATGAAATACAAATACCCATTATGAAAAACACCCTCTTGATTATGATTTTCATTTAAAATCAGATCAAAGCCTCCAAATTGGATCCAAGAATGAACCAAAGAATCATAGACAAAAACATGGTTATTTGAAGATCCAGAAGTAGACATCACAAACAGCTTATACCCATTATTAGGTAAAGAAATTAAAGTGAGAGACTCAAAAGCAAAAGGAAAAGTTGGGAACTTAACTACCCTTGAAGTTCTTGCTAAAACATTTGTTATAATGAAAGAATTAGAACTCGGGCGAGTGAAACAAAGCAAGCCATTAGAAGAAGATAAAAGAAGAGATGAAGAAGATGGTAAAACAGGTGAAATACAAAGAGATAAATTGCGCCAATTGTTGTGAACAGTGTCAAAGAGAGGGTACTGTCTAGGAAATTGTGGATGTGAAAGTAAGAAAAATGAAGAAAAAGGTGAAGAATTTGGAGAATTAGAAGAAGAAGAAGAAGAAGAAGAGGAAGGGGAGTGTTTAGAGATAAAAGGAGGAGAAAATAAAAGTGTCTTGAAATGCTTACAAGTTGATCTGAGTTTCAAGAATGTCTTCAATGGCAGAAATGAAAGTAAATACTCCAATACATCTTCTGGCAATTTACTCCATATCTTTGGATCCATTTCTTTTGCTATTACCAAATTCTTGTTTTCCATAATACTATGAAAATATCAGTTGCAGGTAATCTTTATAGAGGCTTTGCTTTTGGATTTTGGGGTCTAATATTGGTAAGCAACTAACTTGATTTGTTTTGACAAATTGGTTACGTGATTTTCAAGGTGGATAAATAGAACACACTAAGCGATAGAAACTAGAACTCATATGGACAATTTAATAAGTCCAATTGAAATTGATGCTCTTAGTTTTTTAATTGAATAATAAAGTTGCCGTTGACTTGAAGATTGAAATTGTAAGTGTAAACTTAAGATGGCTAGTTAGATCAATATGAACTGGTTTTATCGGTATTGTCTAATTTTGACAATCGAGGATTTAAAATATACTCCATTTCCTTGATTAATATTGGATAGGAAAAAGGGAATAGCATATAAAAGAGCAATAAGTTTTCGATACACGGGGAGTAAGTAGGAAATAACATATATGGCTGGAAAAGTAGTTGTGATTTCCTTGCTGTACATATTGGAAATCCCAAAAAAGTTTAGCTATTTATTAGATCAAACATAGTCCACATGAAATTTAAAGCATATCAAGTTGTAGCGACTTCATTTGAAGTTATAATTTTAACATAGAGTAGCTATAGCAAGATTATTTAATGACAAACATCATACTAAAGTTAGCAAACTACTTTTTCGTTTATTATATTGAAAATAATAAAGGAGAGTTTGGAGCAACGGTAAGGTTATTCTCGTGTGATTTATAGGTTACTGGTTCGAGTCATGAAATTAGCCGCGCCACTGATGCTTACATCAGGGCCTAGGCTGCCTAAATTTGGTCCTTTTTCGGACCCTGCATGAACGCAGAATATTTCGTGCCACCTACAGGTCACGGGTTCGAGCCGTGGAATCAACCACTGATACTTACACTATTATGGCCAAGGACGCTTACATCACATTCTCTTTAGGTGCGGTCTTTTCTCGGACCTTGTATAAACGTGAAATATTTCGTGCACTAGACTGCCCTTTTATATTGAAAATAACACTCCGTATCCAGTAACGGGGAAAATTTGTTTTAAAAATCAGTAGATAATGTTGTTTTATTTTTAAACATATTAGAGATAGAGTCGTCAATATGGGCTTGGCCTGTTAGGCCAGCCCAGCCTGTGATTTAGCAGGGCTGAGCTAGAATTTTTGAAGCCCATTTAAAAACGACGCTTTTAAGCCCGGCCAGAATAAGCCTGTGGCCCGTGAGGCTTGACTGAGATTGGGTTGGTCAGCCCGTGGGCCTAATAAAAATACATATTTAAAATACATACAATATAAAAAGTATATGACACAAAAAATAACAAGAAGAGTATCCCAACCTTAAAATTTATTAAGCTCACCATATTAAAAGATCAAAGTCTTAAAAATGTTAATTAGTTTAAAAAATTTAATATTTTTTAATATTTAACTAATTAATATTGCATACGAATTGTAGATGTAGATGAAAGTGAAGATGTTAAGAGAACCTTCTCATAAGCGGATTCAAATGTGTTTGATGAAGATGATGTGTTGGATATCCCATAAGCATCATGGACGTTCTCTTGAATAATTTGTTTTGAGTTTTGACTTTTAGTGAATGAAATATAGTCTTGTCTTTTACTTTTTTTTAGTGTTTATTGTGATATATTGGAACATTATAAAAAGTTATTAAGTTTTGTGAAATTTTTCCAATAAGATTTTTTTAAATTTTAAATATTTATTTATTTTTAAGTTAGAACTTAAAGAAAAAATATAAAATTATATTTTTAAAATGATGGGCCGGCCCGTCGGGGCCCGCAACCCACATAAAACTGGGCTGGACTGACCATTATAAGGCCCATCAAAATGGTGGGCTATCCCAGCCCGTCAATTGCTAAAGCCCACGTGAGCCTGGTTGGACTAGCCCGGCCCCGTCCATATTGACAGGGGATTTTTTTCATTCCTATACAATATTTGAATTTTATTTACCGAAATTGTTCTAATTTATATATTACCCGCCTTAAACAAGGATTACTTACAAATTATATATATTCCACCTTAAAAGGTTCCTAATCCATTATTAGTGCCTTCAATCAAGGGATTTAGTTACACCCTTTTCCTTTTTTCTCTCCTCTCTCCTCTCTTCTCTCTAGATTGAATTTATATTTAGGGATTTATGTTTGATAATTATTTCAAAATACATTCGTCAAATCCATGGATACTGCTGAAGTTGTCATCTTTCTTTTTTTGGGTCTTTTTTTTATTCTCTTTATTTTACTGGTGAATTTAATAATGGAATAGGATTTCTGACGAGATTTATGCTGACTATTTGCCATAAAACCTTTCGTTTATTTCGTGAAAGTCTCGTTCAAGTTGCAGTGCATCAGATTATTATGGTTAAAAATGAAAGAACACAACTGAAGAAATAGCCTAGCTAGAAAACTCGAAACTTGTGTTGAAGTTATGTTCTTGAGCAAACATTGTGTTATGCTATAGCTTGTGTATTTTAAAGACTGAAATTTTCAGACAACCAGGAGAAGGTAATATCTCCAAAAGCAGGCGATGAAAAACCTACACCGAATGTTGCAGATGAACAAAATTTAGTATCTCCTCGGACTTCAGAGAAGATAAAATCAACTGAGAAAAGAATAATATATGGTACATCAACATACAAATTAAAAATAAATTTCTTACAAATTTAATGCTAATTTGAATATCTACAACAACATACATAGTAAAAATAAATTTCATACAACTAATTATATATTATACAATTTATTTACAACTTATCTACAACTTCCATACATTATTTCTACCTAGTTAAATACTACTACAATATCATACAACTTAAATACAAATTTTATACAATATGTCTTTTGTATATATTTTGTATCTGATTTGTATATATTTTGTCTGTGACATGTACTTTTTCCTCTCTAAAATTCTAATCAAAACTTACTCTATTAATACAATTTTGATACAAATCAACAACTTTATGTAAAAAGGTAGTATTGATAACTTAAATGCAAATTTTATACAACGATTCATACATTATACAACTATTTTCAACTTTCATACAACATTCAAATAAAAAAATATATATAACTACAACAGAATACAATTTATATACAATTATAACACAACTTTACTATAATTTCGTAAGTATATTGTATGTCATGTGTTCTTATTCTTCTTCTTCGAGTTTCAATATGAAATTCAGTCAAAATCAAGTCTAATCTTCACCAAAACACCCTCAAAATTGAGATATAAACTCCAAATAATATTTTTAATTATTTTCAACAATACCAAATCCAGACAAATAATGGTTTTTGAAAACTCAAATTTGATTTCAAAGCTTCAAAGCTTCAGAGCTTTTTAATGGCTGTCAATGGTGGAGCGTCAAATGCCTTCAAAATTTATTGATTGACAATTTCAATTTGAACACCAATTGTGCAACATGAGAGAAAATTGCTAAGTTAAACAATTGAAATCCATTGATGAATTCCATTAAAACTATATACAACAAGAAAGTATAAAAAAATAGAGAACATCAAATGAAGAAATTTGGGGAAAAAAATAGAGAAGGAGAGTAGAGAGACGAAGAGAGAGAGAGAGAGAGAGAGAGACGGAGAGAGAGTGGGCAAGTATAAATAGATAAAGAAATAACTGATATTCCTTATTCAATTCCTCTTATAAAAGGATACTCATTTAAAACTTATTTATATATAATTAATAAATTATATATGACTATATAATTAAATTAAAACTTGAGTAAAAAAAATAATAAGAATTTAAATAGTGTATATGAAAGTAAAAATCCCTATTGACAGCTCTAATTAGAGAGGAGTGAAACAAAGGGAAACTGATGGAAGACTTGGTTTGATGGTTGCTTACTTTCTGGGACGGCAAGATTAACAGTGCAACACACGTAATCTCAGTTTGCTAATTTTTATTTCAAACAGTTAGTGGTTTTGTGCTCTCCCACACCCAACGAAATGAACAAACAAATAAGGATAAAAGAAAAAGATAAAACAAATAATAGATCCTTTTTTATAAACACTTAATGATTCTTTACAAATTTTTAAATGTAATTTTCCTTAAAGAAATTTATTTATCATTAATAATAAACTTTATAATGACAGAAATGTTATATTGTATATAATAACTTAAAATTTTTTATAATGACATAAATATTATAGCTTGTTAATACCGCAAATTTTAAATATTACTCTCCTTTTTAAATATTATGTCCAAGTCCAACTAGATAAAATTGCATAAGATGAAACAGATGAGTCATAAATGAAATATGAGCCAAAGTTATGTGCGGAAGACATAGATACATTTTCAGTACTCGTGGATTTTGCCGACCTATGTTATTTATGGCTTGACTGGGTTTCTGGGAACTTATGCCACATTCTCTAACTTTTGTCGTTAAAGGAAAATTTAGTCAATAATGTTCGTAAAAGATTACTTCCAAATTAGAAGAAAAAAGGAAATTTTATTTAAACATATTAATTGTGCCTAAGCTAACGAAGTTTCTTTTTTTTCTGCTCTGTACTCAGGAATCCGATTTAAATGACATTTTACAAAATGAGACCAAATTGTAGTATTACTTTGATGAAAAAACTAATTATTTTCAAATAGGGTAGTAGTCATTTCTTCCTTCCAATTTATGCGAAAATTAAACTTCTAATTTCCCCCTTCCAATTTTGTCATTCAGTGTCAGGTGGCAACTAGGACTGTGCATTATTTGATAAATATCGAATTATTATATATCTGAAATTTTGATATTTGGTATTTGTTATTTTAGTATTTGGTATGATATTTAGTTTAAATTTTAAATTAATATTAGTATTATGTATGATATTCAGTATTTAAAAATAAAATACCAATATAATGATACTGTACTGAAATATATACTAAATTACATAATTGTCACGGCCCAATTCCTCCTATAGGCCGTGATGGCGCCCAACGTCGTCGCTAGCAAGCCAACGGTGAACTAGCCATATATTTATTCCTTTTAATAATTTCAAAGTAGTTGAGTTTTATTTATTAAGTAAAAAGAAATTAAAAATTTATTAAAGTAAAGCGTAAACTAATAAAAGAGCAATATGATGAAATAAATACTTAGAAATCATAAAGTGTCTACTAGCATGTTTTCAAGACCCGGTGTCACAAGTGTATGAGCAACTAATAGAATATACAAAACACCTAAGCTACAGTTCGAAAGTGAGATAGACAGAAAGTAAATACAAAAGAGAGAGACTACGGGTGCTGCAGAACGGACTCAGAGAGCAGCTCACCACTAAGCCTCCGGACAACGGGGATGCTCGCCTGAATGGACACCTGATGCACTTGCTTCAGATCTTGCACGATTAGTGCAGAAGTGTAGCGTGACTACATAAACAACATGAACCCAGTAAGTATGCAGTCTAACCTCGAAGAAGTAGCGACGAGGGGTCGACACTTACTATGGGCCAGCAAATAAAATACAGAAATTCTAAATAGGTATGGAATATGTGAATAATAATAATAACACAATAGCAAGCAGTGAATAAATGATTCTTTAACTGATAGTAAATTCCAAAGTCTCCAACTAACACTTTCTAGTTCCAAATCAATTTCGGTCATTAAATAGATTATAACCTTTCAAGCCATAAAATAATATCAAGTGTAATCGGGCTTCGAGCATTATCACGCACGATTTATGCCGAGGTCGTATGACCCGATCCAAAATATTGTGTGTACTGCCGAGGGTCAAACGATATGAACCATAGATGCATCTATTATACTGTCGAGGCAAACGACCCGCTCCCATGAGAGTAGAGAAGTATACCTCGCTCGCGGAAGTACTTGTGACGACGGGAGAGGACATGAATTTCTCAGAGTTATTATGTATTTCCGCAATTCTTTCCCAAAAATAAGAAATCTAAATTAAAAATTTTGAAACTTTAAAATCCCTAGCCTCATCTCTATTCAAACGATTAATATGCATAATAAACACAATGGTACAATTAAAGCATGATATGGATCTAAGACTACCCGGACATATCATGGAATATAGCTACGCAGGGACTCTCGTCACCTAGCGCGTACGTAGCTCCCCACACAAGTAATACACAACAAGATACACCTAAAGGAATGAGTTTCCCTCTTACAAGGTTAGGCAAGAGACTTACCTCGTTCTCAAGCTCACTTTCGGTCTATAAATCCGCTCTAAATCCTCAACTTGGTGCCAAACAATTCGAAACGAGCCAAATATTATATAAATTAATCAATATACACTCATAAGTTCATAATTAACTGTTAGAGTAATTACCCAACCCATATTGGAAGATCTCTAAAATTCACCCTGGACCCACGTGCCTGGATTTAAAAATTTTGAAGAAAAATATTACCCATAATCTCATAAACTCAAATATATAATTTTCACCCAATTCCATAATTATTTTCGTGATTAAATCTCATTTTTTTCAAAACCTAAGCTTTTCAACTAAACCCATAATTTTCGCAATTTTACATGTTAAAATCTACCCATAATCCATGTATTAAACTCAAGTTGGGTAGGAATTACTTACCTTCGACAGCTAGGTGAAAACCCCTCTCCAAGAAGCTCCAAAATTGGCCAAGGAAATAAAAAATGAGAGAAAATGGCCTAAGTCCCGTTTTAAAAATATTTTGCCCAGGTCTGTGTCTTAATCGCGATCGTTGACAAGCTTAAGCGATCGCGAAGGCTAAACTGTAGAACCCAGGATAATAACTCTAGTCGATCGCAAGAAGGCACTCGCGAACACGGTGCACTGAGCATCCCACTCACCGCAAACGTGACGAGCGCAAAACACAACACAAGATTATTGCTCGCTAATCAAATATTGTATATTATAATATCGTATCCACAAGGATTGGATTTAAATAGTATTCTCGTAGTTTTTAGCTTGATTGCTTTTCAAGATGATCAAGAATTGAGATTTCTGATTTCTAACTAAAATTAACTAAGAGACTAAAGCTATTGACTAATGACAATCGAAATAAAGATAAGCAAAGAAGTTATCAATGGGAGAAAATAGGGGTTGATAGGATAGGTGCAAGATAATTATTTGGGATCTAACTCTAGATAATTCACTTCTAATGTTCAAGTGAGTCTCTAGAATTCACTCAATTATTAGTTCAAACGTTTAGAAAAAACTCCTCTCTCGATTAAGTCTTAACCTTATAAGATGAACCAATTTAAGCACATGAAGATATGAAAGAATGCGTAGTAGATTGGTCTTTAGGAAAACCTCTTTCGATTATTCTCCTAGCTAGGTTTAATCAATGATTCAACTAGCCTATTTCGATTACTAAGAAGAATTAATGAACTCAACCAACAATATAATGCAAAGATATCACAAGTTATGCCTCTCTCAATTACATGAACAAGTGAATATAGATGCAATAATTAAATCATCCAAAAACACTTCAATACATAAAAAGTAGAGTTATAATCCACAAATAATTATCAATACACCAAATCCATCAAATCCTAAAAAGAACTACTCCATAGATATGGAGAAATTCATCACAAATAAAATTAAAGTATAAGAAAACATAAATTCCATCCAAACTTGGGTCTTGAGTGGGGAAGGAATGATGAAATCCTTGTGCTCGTGTTCTTCCAACTCCTTAGCCTCCTTCGGTCGAATATGTGTCAAAATTCCAGAAAATAATATTTTTTCATGTATTTATACTAAGTAGGGTTAAGCCCAAGCGAAATCACCATTTCCTAGCCGAAATAGGACACTAACTCTGTAAAATTTACACAGGAGCGTCGCATGGGGCGACGCGCCATGCGGGGCGTTAGTGGGGAAATCCAGAGAGCTCAACATTTCAATAGGCAGAAAAATACATTGCTGCATCGCATTATGCCTCGTACCCTGCGTGGCACTAGCGCAAATTTCTTAGAGTACGGCTCAAATCTTGCGTTTTGACGTCCAGACTTGGTCCTCGACCCTCAAACACAATCGCGACTTAATTCCTTGGGATTTTACTCAGACTTCAAAGCTCCAAATCCGTCGAATTCATTCCACAACATGTACATAGCTCAGAATCACTCCTACAAGGCATAAAACACACAATAAGTGCAGAACACTATCAATTAAAGCTCAAACAGAAGTGAAGTGCAGTTAATTAGAGTGTAATAAGCAACTAAAATACGAGATTATAGCCTACCATCAACACCCCACACTTAAACCATTGCTCGTCCTCGAGCAACCAAACTACACTTCACATAGATGCGACCTTTTTCAACAATTCTCATAACTCATCACACCAGGAATATTTAAAACAGATTAAGTACAATACCGTAACATCCTAGCCTCAATATTTGACTAAGAAGCACCACACATTATTTATAATCCGGTCACTTACTCTAACTCAGAGGTCAAACACATTACCTTTCCTTCATGAATCAAGTTCCCTCACACAACAATAGAGAGTAGTTCCACACATAATGAAATTTAAGAATACTTAGGAACTCAAGATAGAAAGATTCACTTACTTTCAGAAACAACATTCATATGCCACAAAAGACATCCCATAGGCTTGCCCGTAGTGTACTACTCTACTGATTAAGTTCATTCAGTCAAGGATGAAGTAGGACTTTATTTGGTTGTAATGCAGGCTGCAGGATAGGTAGGATACATTAGTGACTACACCTCCCAAAGCACTTTAATACATACAATTCATTGTTCAAAACCTCACAGTTGTGTCAAACCAAAACTCTACCTTCACATCAATATACATTAACTCCCTACTTCTTTAAGCACAATTACATCAAGTTACCACTATCAAAGAATATTTTGCACAACAATACAATATTTTTTCTTTTCTTTTTCAATTCAAGTGGCTCTTACTTTTTCAAAATAGTGCACCTTTTTCCTTACTTTATTAGTTCCACTCAAAAGTCAAACCAACCACCCCACACTTCAACTTTTACAAAGTTCATAACAAATTCAAATGCTTATGAGAGGTACAAGGTTCAAATAGATGGTCAGTTCAAATAAATGGGTAGCGCTTGTATTTTGGTTTCCAAAGAAACAGGATTACAGGCTCAAAGGGGTTAACAACGATACATAACAGTTAGGTGGGTAAAAGCATATCATTGGCTAAATAAAGAAATGCCTATATCACTTTCTAGACTGAACAAAACTACTATTTCGCTTCGCAAACACACATGCAAGTTCAAGACATCAAATGCAATGCACAAAATAACACAAAACCTCACACATACTTGGCACATAACTCACTCAGGATCGGACTCATCAACACACTCTAGTCAAAGCTGTTAAGCCAAGTTAAGATCATACAGTTTAAGGTATTTATACAAGAGTTAAAGCTGAGCCTAAGTGTCACAACTAAAGCACTTACTATTCTCAAGGTATAATAGAGTCAAGAGATATTGCCTTTAATTCAAATCATAGCACAAGGTTTCCTACTTCTTAAAAATAAAAAAACTAACTACACCCGGTTCAAACAAAACCCTTGGAGAAGAACCGCGGCACAAAGAAAAACCAAGGGTGAATTATTACACTACCTAACAAAAGAAAATCTTTTTGTCTTTTTTCTTTCGACTTTAGTCCCTCAAGAAACCTGTCGATGATATCCACTGTCGGGAAAAATAAAAAATTTTAAAATTTTTATAGTTTTTTTTCAATTATTTTCTATTTCTAACTACAAAAACAACAAAAACTAAAACTAAAACTTATATACATACATACACACAACATTTCCCCTACCCCACACTTTAAGTTGTGGCATGTCCCTATGACACACAGTTAAAAAGCATAAGTTAAAGGAAACTTCCCTGAATATCTAGTCGGGGTCTGAGTCAAAGTCGGGCTCCATTCCTCACCTTCAAGCTAATGCGCACATCCATGCATACAACTTCTTCTCAGCCTTCTTGGGGTACCCCTCACACTTATCTTTCTCATTCAGTGCAGCCTTCTCTTTTGAGCCCTTCACTTTTCACTCAACACTCACAACTGATTTTTCTTTTTGCACCCCCTTTTCTACATTCATATCAAAAGTCACCATCTCCTCACCCACTCTACTCATGAGTTTCCTCTCGTGTATATATAGTATAGCTCTACCCGTCGCTAAGAATGGTCTTCCTAGGATGAGGGGCACCTCCTTATTTTCCTCCATTTTTACCACAATAAAATCTATAGGAAATACGCACTTATCCACTCGAACTAACACATTTTTCACTGTCCCCTCGGGTATTAAAGTCATTTGGTCTGCCAGCTGCAAAGATATTGACACCGACCTTATCTCTCCAATCTCCTTCTCCAGTTTCCTGTAAATAGATATAGGCATTAGATTAATTGAGACACCAGAATCACATAGAGACTTATCAAAATTAATAGAGCCTAAAGAGCAAGGTATAACAAAACTCCCTGGATCTTCACACTTTTGTGGGAGTTTATTTTGCAACATCACACTGCAATGCTTTATGAGCTTGACCACTGAGGTCTCCTCTACCTTCCTCTTCTTTGTAAGGATCTCCTTCAAGAATTTGTCATAAGCAGGCCTTTGTGAGAGAACTTCTGTGAATGGTAAATTTACATGAACCTGTTTCAGTACATCCAGAAATCTCTCAAATTGCTTGTCCATCTTTTCTCTATATAGCTTTTGAGGAAAGGTAAAGCAGGCATATGTTTGCTCTCCTCATGTTCCTCCCTTTTCGAAGTTTCTCCCTTCTTCTTTTTCTCAGCTTTTATCTGGCCCTTCTTCTTTTTATAAACATCATTCTTCAGCTGCTCCCCACTTTCTTTTTCAAGTTTCACTTTATTTTGGATCGGGGTCGTATCTTTCAACACTTGCCCACTTCTTAGAGTTACATCATTCACTGTTTCTTTGGGATTTCTCTCAGTATCAGCGGGAAGAGTTCCTAGAGCCCTCTTAGATAATATTGTTGCAATCTATCCCACTTGTCTCTCCAGGTTTTGAAAACCAGTGCCCAATTCTTGGATAGCTGCTCCATGAGCATCTAGCCTCTCATCTGTCTTGATAAGGAAAGCCTTTATTAGATCCTCTAGACTAGGCTGAATGGGCTGTTGAGGCTAAAATTGCTGCCTCTGCTGATTTGGTATGCTGGAGCTCCTTGTCCCTGCGGTCTAGAGTTATTTTGTTGCCAAACATTAGTAGTACCTCCAGGTGAACTCCATGAAAAACCGGAGTGCGTCTGACCCATTGCATTAAAATTGTAGTTCCCCACAACATTTACTTCCTCAGTTGAGGCTTGACACTCATGAGTAGGATGTCCTCTTCCACATATATCACAAGCTGCATGAGGCTCACTTTGTATCAAGGCGAAGGTTAGCTTTCTTATTTCCTTATCCATAGCATCAAGCTGTACCTGCGCAGATGTGTTAGCATCAACCTGGTGAACACCAATTGATCTTCTTCTTTTAGCACTCTATGAGGGCCACTGATTTGCATCTTCAGATAACTCATCAAGAATTGTAACTATCTCCTCTGAATTCTTCTTCATCAACGGGCCTACAGCTACATTGCTCAATGTTCTACGCGATGCCGGTGTCAATCCATCCCAAAAGTCATCGAGTTGCATCCAGAGTTCAGTTCCACTATGTTGACACTTTCGAACAGTCTCCTTAAACCTCTCACATGCTTCAAAAATAATTTCCGTATCTTTTTGGCAGAAGTTATGGATTTCTCTTCTAAACTTGCCCGTTTTAGCTAAGGAGAAATATTTATCAAGAAATTTTCTGTTCATCTCCTCCCAAGTTCTAATTGATCCCATGGGTAAGCTAAGAAGCCACTGCTTTGCATCATCTTTGACTGTGAAGGGAAATGCCCTCAAGTACACTGCATCTCGTGACACACCATTGTATTGAAAGGTGTTCATAATCTCCTCAAAGTCCATCAGATATGTATTTGGATCTTCGTTTGGCTTCCCTCTGAAGACACAACAGTTTTGAAGGGTTTGAAGCAACCCTTGCTTCAATTCAAGTTGCAATTGGAGGTGGTCTAACACTTGAAAAGCCTTGATTATAGACCGGTCTAGAATAATTGCCAAGTGGTCTCCCAGGCCCGAGAGCTATATTTCCGAATTGGTCTGTGCCCAAGGGTTGCTTTTGAGCAATTCTTCGATCCCTCTCTTCTTCATAGATAATCTGTGCATCTCTAATAGCTGCTTCCTCAGCATCCCGTGCAGCTTGTTCTCTTTGTTGGGCTGCTTCTCTCGCAGCCAAATCTACATTATCCTCACTGTTCCCAGCCATAGTTTTTGGTTGAGGATTGTCCAATCTTTTCTGATGTCTCGGTGAGATTTATTTCCTTCCTCAGCTATCGCAATTGTTTTTCTATCTCTGGCTTGCATGGTAGGACTTCCTTCACAGAAGTTCGAGCCATACACCAACCTAAACCTGTAACCTGCGCAAAGTCAACAACACCAAACGTAAAAAGAGAAAAATAAAATAAAATAAAATTAAAATTCCTTAATTAGAACTACAAACTATTTCAAACACTATTGATTTTCAAAGCGCCAAAATTTGACGAGCGCAAAACACACACAAAATTATTGCTCGCTAATAAAATATAATACATCATAATATCGTATACACAGGGATTGGATTTAAACAGTATTCTCGTAGATTCTAGCTTGATTGCTATTCAAGATGATCAACAATTGAGATTTCTAATTAAAATTAATTATGAGTCTAAAGCTATTGACTAATGACAATCGAAACAAAAATAAGCAAAGAAGTTATCAGTGGAAGAAAATAAGGGTTGATAGGATATGTGCAAGATAATTATTTGGGATCTAACTCTAGATAATTCACTTCTAATACTCAAGTGAGTCTCTTGAATTCACTCACTTATTAGTTCAAACGTTCAGCAAAAACTCCTCTCTCGATTAAGTCTTACCCTCACAAGATGAACCAATTTAAGCACATGAAGATATGCAAGAATGCGTAGTGGATTGGTCTTTAGGAAAATCTCTTTCGATTATTCTCCTAGCTAGGTTTAATCAATGATTCAACTAGCCTCTTTCAATTACTAAGAAGAATTAATGAACTCAACCAACAATATAATGCAAAGATATCACAAGTTATGCCTCCCTCGATTACATGAGCAAGTGAATATAGATGCAACAATTAAATCATCCAAAAACTCTTCAATATATAAAAACTAGAGTTATAATCCACAAAAAACCATCAATACACCAAATCAATCAAACCCTAAAGAGAACTACTCCATAGATATGGAGAAATTCATCAAAAATAAAATTAAAGTACAGAAAAATATAAATTCAATCCAAACTCGGGTCTTAAGTGAGGAAGGAATGATGAAATCCTTGTGCTCGTGTTTTTCCAACTCCTCCTTAGCCTCCTTCGATAGAATATGTGTCAAAAGTCCAGGAAATAATATTTTTTTATGTATTTATACTAAGTAAGGTTGGGCCCAAACGAAATCACCTTTTTCTAGCCGAAATAGGACATTAACTCTGTAAAAACTGCACAGGTGCGCCGCATGGTGTGACACGCCATATGGGGCATTAGTGGGGAAATCTAGAGAGCTCAACAATTCAACAGGCAGAAAAAATACATTGCTGCATCGCATTATGCCTCACACCCTATGTCGCACTAGTGCAAATTTCTCAGAGTACGGCTCAAATCTTGCGTTTTGACGTCCAGACTTGGTTCTCGACCCCCAAACATGATCCCGGCTTAAACCCTTAGGCTTTTACTCAGAGTTCAAAGCTCCAAATTGCTCGAATTCATTCCATAACATCTACATAGCTCGGAATCACTCCTATAAGGCATAAAACACACAATAAGTGCAAAACACTATCAATTAAAGCTTAAACACTAGTAAAGTGCAGTTAATTAGAGTGCAATGAATGACTAAAATACGAGATTATAGCCTACCATTAGAAATGAGCCTCCACTTGTGAACGCGAAAGGCAGCAGAGGTTCCCAGGCCCAGGTCTAGGCTTCTACGGGAACACAGCCAGTCAATCGCGAATGCGAAGGCCAATGGTTCCAAGTCTCAGCGAACGCAGCCCTATCTTCGCATTTGCGAAGAACAAAAGCTTCCAATCCTCAAATCCTTCATCGCGAACGCGAGGGTCCTTTCGCATTCGCGAAGAAGAAAATCAGAACCAGCACACCAGCAATTTTGGACCTAGCTCCGAGCGGTCCGAACGCACCAGAGCCCCCCGAGACCCCGTCCAACTGCACCAACAAGTCCATAAACATAATATGGACGTGATCGAACTCTCAAAACTCAAAAAACAACAACAAAACTAAGAATCACACCCCGAAACCAAATTGAATCAAATTATGAACTTCAAGTTCTTCCAACTTACTCCTAACGTGTCGAATCATACTTAAGCTACTCAGAATGACACCAAATTTTGCGTGCAAGTCATAAATCACCATACGGAACTATCACCAGGCTCGGAATCCAAAACGGACCTCGTTAACCCCAAAACCTACTTCAAACAAAATATAAGGAACTTGAATGCACCAACTTTCTACATTAAGCGCCGAAACGCTCCTGGGTCATCCAAAACCTGATCCAAACATACGCCCAAGTACAAAATCATCATACGAACCTATTAGAACCGTCAAATCCCAGTTCCGAGGTCGTTTACTTAAAACGTTGACTCAAGTCAAATTTAACCATTTTAAGTCATTATTAAGGAACTAAGTGTTCCGATTTCAACCCAAACCTTTCCAAACCCGAACTAACCATCCCCACAAGTTATAAAATAGTAAAAGCACATACGGGGAGTCTTATATAGGGGAACGGGGATCTACAAAGCAAAACGACCGTTCGGGTCGTTACATTTTTCACCTCTTAAACAAACGTTCGTCCTCGAACGGGTCTAGAATCGTACTTGGAGTGCCAATAAGTGTGGATATCTGCTCTGCATGTCCTCCTCGGTCTCCCAAGTCGCCTTCTCTACTGGTTGACCCCTCCACTGAACCTTCAGCGCAGAAATCTTCTTGGACCTCAACTGGGCGAACCTGCCTTTCTACAATGGCAACTGGCTCCTCCTCAAAACCCAGGCTCTCTTAAGGTTGAACCGCGCTATAATCTAACACATCTTACCTGTCGGCATGATACTTCTGGAGCATAGACACGTGAAAAACGAGATGAACTCCCGATTGACTGGGAGGTAAAGCAAAGTCATAAGCAACCACCCCAACTCGTCTCAACACCTCAAATGGACCTATAAACCTTGGGCTCAACTTGCCCTTCTTCTTGAACCTCATGATTCCCTTCATCGGCAAGACTTTCAAGAGAACCTTCTCGCTTCCCATAAATGATAAGTCAAGCACCTTTCAATCCGCGTAACTCTTCTGTCTGGACCGTGCTGTGTGAAGTCGCTCCTGAATCAACTTCACCTTCTCCAAGACATCCTTCACTAAATCAGTACCACATAACCTAGCCTCGCCGGGCTCAATCCATTCCATGGACAAACGGCATTGCTGACCATACAAGGCCTTAAATGGAGCCATCTCAATGCTGGACTAATAACTGTTGTTATAAGCAAACTCGGCCAAAGGCAAGAATCGATCCCATTGCCCTCCGAAGTCAATCACACATGCTCTAAGCATTTCCTCCAAGATCTGAGCCATTCGCTCCGACTGCCCGTTGGTCTGCGAATGAACTCACTCTGTACTGCCCCCCAGAAATACAAAGTAAATTGAGGGCCTCTATTTGATATGATGGAAACAGGCACACCATGCAACAGAACAAATCCTAAATGTAAATTTGGGTCAATCTCTCAGAAGAATACGTGGTCACAATTGGAATGAAGTGTGTCGACTTGGTCAACCTGTCGAAAATGATCCAAACTGCATTGAACTTCCTCAAGGTCCGAGGCAACCCAACTACGAAGTCCGTAATGATGCGCTCCCACTTCCACTCAAGTATAACCATCTGCTGGAGTAGACCACCTGGCCTCTGATGCTCATACTTAACCTATTGATAATTCAGGCACCTTGCTACGTATTCAACTATGTCCTTCTTCATCCGCCGCCACCAGTAATGCTACCTCAGGTCATGATACATCTTCGTAGCACCTGGATGAATAGAATACCGAGATCTGTGGGCCTCCTCTAGAATCTTCTCCATCTATCCATCAAAATTAGGGACACATAGATGACCCTGTAGTCGCAGAACGCCATCCTTGCCGATAGCAACCTCCTTGGCACCACCCTGTAGTATCATCTCCCTGAGAACCAATAAGTGTGGATCATCACCGGTGAGCCTTGATCTGCTCGAATAGTGAAGACTGGGCGATGACGCATGCAAGAACTCGTCTGGGCTTTGAAATATCCAACCTCACAAGTTTGTTAGCCAAGGAATGAATGTCCAAAGCTAATGGCCTCTCCTCTGCTGAAAAGAATGCCAAACTACCCTTACTCTCAGCCTTTCTGCTCAAGGAATTCGCAACCACATTCGCCTTGCCTGGATGATAAAGGATGGTAATATCATAATCTTTTAGTAACTCAAGCCATCGGTGCTGCCACAAGTTGAGATCCCTCTACTTGAACAAATGCTGCAAGCTACGATGATCGGTGTAAACCTCACAAAACACTCCATAAAGATAATGCCTCCAGATCTTAAGAGCATGAACTATCGCGGTCAACTTTAAATCATGTACGGGGTAATTCTTCTCGTGGGGCTTTAGCTGACGTGAAGCATATGCAATAACTCGCCCCTCCTGCATCAATACACAACCCAAACCAACGCGTGAAGCGTCGCAATACACTATATACATCCTTGAACCGGAAGGCAACACTAACACCGGTGCTGAAGTCAAGGCGGTCTTGAGCTTCTGAAAGCTTGCCTCACAATCATTGGACCATCGGAACGGAGCATCCTTCTTGGTCAACCTAGTCAAAGGTGCTGCCATAGATGAGAAGCCCTCCATAAATCGACGATAATAACCTGCTAACCCCAAGAAGCTCCTGATCTCGATTGTTGTGGTAGGATGGGGCCAACTCCGAATTGCCTCGATCTTCTTGGGATCTACCTTAATACCCTCACCTGATACAACATGCCCCAATCATGTCACAGAATCTAACCAGAACTCACACTTGGAGAACTTAGCATATAGCTTCCGTTCTCGTAAGGTCTGAAGCACCACTCTCAAATGCTGCTCGTGCTCCTGCATGCTACGCGAGTAGATCAATATGTCATCAATAAAGACAATGACAAATGAGTCAATATATGGCCTGAACACCCGGTCATGAAATCCATAAACGCCGCTGGGGCGTTAGTCGAGCCGAAGGACATCACTAGAAACTCATAGTGGCCATATCTTGTCACGAAAGCCTTCTTTGGAATATCTGAATCACGAATCTTCAACTGATGGTACCCCGATCTGAAGTCTATCATGGAGAACACCCTTGCACCCTACAACTGGTCAAGAAAATCATCAATATGCAATAACGGGTACTTGTTCTTAATGATAACTTTCTTCAACTAGCGGTAATCGAGGGACATCTGCATAGTCCCATCTTTCTTCTTCCGAACAACACTGGTGCACCTTAAGGCGACACACTCGGTTTAACGAACCCCTTTGATAGCAACTCCTCAACCTGTTCTTTCAACTCCTTCAACTCTTTCGGAGCCATACGGTATGGTGGAATAGAGATAGGCTGGGTACCTGGAGCCAAATCAATACAGAAATCGATATCATAATCTGATGGTATGCCTGGAAGATCAGAAAGAAACACATCGGAGAACTCTCGGACCACAGGCACTGAATCAATCGCCAGAGTCTTTGTAGTAATATCCCGAACATAAGCTAAATAAGCCAAACAACCCTTCTCAACCATGTGTCGAGCCTTCAGAAAGAAATAACCCAACTAGATGCACTAACAGATGAACCATTCCACTCTAATCTAGGCAACTCTCTTGCCAAGGTAACAGTCTTGGCAATGCAATCAAGGATGGCATGATATGGAGACAACTACTCCATGCCAAAGATGACCTCAAAGTCGGTCATATCAAGAAACAGAAGATCCGCTCTAGTCTCATAATCATAGAAAGTCACGATACTGGACCGATAGATCCGATCCATAACAACAAAATCGTCTATTGGCGTGGACACATATACAGGAGCACCCAAGGACTCGCGAGGAATACCCAGAAAATGACCAAACTGAGATGAAACATATGAATATGTTGACCCTCGATCAAATAGTACCAAAGCATCCCTACTGCAAACAGAAATGATAGCTGTGGTCACGACATCTGAGGCTACAACATCTGGTCTAGCTAAAAAGACATAGAACCTAGCTGGAACGCCACCTGACTGGCCTCCACCTCTACGACGGCCCCTACCCACCTGCCCTCCCCCTCTGGGCGGCTAGACAGTTGGTGTGGCAGCTGATGCTATAATCTTAGGCTGATGACCCTGCTGTATTGCCTTGCCCCGAAGTCTAGGGCAGAATCTCTTCATGTGGCCAAGATCCTCGCACTCGAAACAGCCACTCGGAATGGTGGACTGCTCACTTGAAGTCTGACCCTGATGGCCTGAATACCCCCTAGAGGAATCCTGAATAGCTGGCGGGCGATAGGAGCTCTCTGGAATAGCATAGAAATAGGGCCGCACTGGAGCACCCTGAGGAGGCGGTAATGTTGGATATGTGGGCTTGCTAGACTGACCCCTTACAAACTGACCTCTACCCCCAGATGGAGCACCACTGAATCCTCTAGAACATCGAAACCGCTTGTCCCTCGACGTCTGCTCTCATCTCTGCTGACGAACACCCTCGATCCTCCGAATTATCTCCACAAACCAGCTCGTAAAAGGTCCCTATCTCAACCTCTCGGGCCATAGTGGCCTGAATACCAGAGTGCAAACCTGCAACAAACCTCCGCACTCTCTCTGCATCGGTGGGGAGTATCATAAGTGCATGGCGAGACAACTCAGAGAATCTCGCCTCGTAGTCGGTCACCGACATCTGACCCTGCTGAAGCTACTCGAACTGAAATCGTAGATCTTCCCTCTGAGAGTGTGGAATATATCTATCCAAAAAGAGGCGTGTGAACTGGTCCCAAGTCAAGGGAGGAGAACCTGCTGGCCTAACTAGAAGATAGGACTGGCACCATGTACTGGCCCTGCCCTCTAGCTGAAAGTGGTAAAGTCCAACCCGTGGGACTCTAATATCCTCATGTTGTGCAGTCTATCCCTTCAACGATCAATTAAGTCCTAGGGGTCCTCATGTCACTCACCTCCAAAGGCAGGAGGATATAACCTGGTCCATTTATCCAATAGCTTCTGCGGCTCGCCGGCCACAACTGGTCTGGGCTCAGGTATAGCTATTGCAACTGGCTGAGCTCCGCCCACGGGTAGTGTGCTCGGGGTCTGATATACAACACCTGCATACCTTGGAGCCTGAGCAGTAGGGTTCTGTGCTCCCCTTCTAGACGAAGATATGGCTGGGTTTGCTGGAAATAAACCAGGCTGGGTCATAGAATCTATGAACCGCAACATACAACCCATGACCTCCTGGAATCTTGGCGCGGACATGAGATCCGCTGGGGCTGGCTTCGGTGCAGGCTTCTCGCCCTGCCCCTCAATAGCAGGATCCTCCACTGGATCCACTAGTGGCACATCTGGGGAAACCCTAGGACGCCCTCGTCCTCTACCATGAGCTGGAGCCCTCCCTCAGCCTCTGCCTCGGCCTCTAATAACAGGGGGAGCAGCTCCACCCTGGGCGGGTACATCTACCACACACATTCTCACATGACTTGTGAGTACGGACGTCAACTTCATGATAGGAGATGAAGAGAAAGATACTTAGCATAACATCAACTGCATGATAGGAGATGAAGAAAGAGTAGTTTCCTAACACCTTATGGCCTCTCGAAGATGAGTACGGACGTCGCCGCACCGACCCGCAAGACTCTATGAGGCCTTCTCATGACTTGTGAGACCTACGTGAACCTAGTGCTCTGATACCATGTTGTCACGGCCCAATTCCTCCTATAGGCCGTTATGGCAGCCAACATCGTTACTAGGGGAGCCAACGGTGAACTAGCCATATATTTATTCCTTTTAATAATTTTAAAGTAGTTGATTTTTATTTATTAAGTAAAGAAAAAGTGGAAAATTTATTAAAGTAAAGTGTAAATTAATAAAAGAGCAAATATGATGAAATAATCCAAAAGTCATAAAGTGTCTGCTAGCATGTTTACAAGACCCGGTGCACAAGCGTATGAGCAACTAGTAGAATACACAAAATACCTAAGCTACTGTCTAGAAGTGAGATAGAACAAAGTAAATACAAAAATGAGAGACTACGGATGCTGCAGAGCGGACTTAGAGAGAATCTCACCACTAAGCCTTCGGACAACGGGGGTGCGCGCCTGAATGGACACCAGATGCACTTGCCTCAGATCCTGCACGATTAGTGCAGAATTGTAGTGTCACTACATAAACAACATGTACCCAGTAAGTTTTCAGTGTAACCTCGAAGATGTAGTGACGAGGGGCCGATATCGACACTTACTATGGGCTAACAAATAAAATACAGAAATTCTAAATATGCATGGAATATGTGAATAATAATAATAACATAATAGCAAGCAGTGAATAAATGATTGTTTAACTGATAGTAAATTCAAAAGTCTCCAGCTAACACTTACTAGTTCCAAATCAATTTCGGTCATTAAATAGATTATAACCTCTCAAGCCATAAAATAATATCAAGTGTAATCGGGGCTTCGAGTATTATCACACACGATTTATGTCGAGGTTGTACGGTCCGATCCAAAATACTGTGTGCACTGCCGAGGGTCGAATGGCATGAACCATAGATGCATCTATTATACTGACGAGCGAACGGTCCGCTCCCATGAAAGTAGAGAAGTATACCTCGCTCGCGGAAGTCGTTGCGACGCGAGAGGTCATGTATTTATAAGAGTTATTATGTATTTCCTCAATTCTTTCACAAAAATAAGAAATCTAAATTAAAAAATTTGCAACTTTAAAATCCCTAGCCTCAGCTCTATTCAAATAATTAATATGCATAATAAACACAATGGTACAATTAAGTCTTAATGTGGATCTAAGACTACCCGAGCATATCATGGAATATAGCTACGCACAGACTCTGTTCACCTAGTGCGTGCGTAGCTCCCCACACAAGTAATTCACAACAAGATACACCTAAAGGGATGAGTTCCCTCTTACAAGGTTAGGCATGAGATTTACCTCGTTCTCAAGCTCACTTCCAGTCCACAAATCCGCTTTAAATCCTCAACTTGGTGCCAAATAATTTGAAACTAGCCAAATATTATATAAATTAATCGATATACACTCACAAGTTCATAATTTAACTATTAGAGTAATTATCCAACCCAAATTGAAAGATCCCTAAAATTCACTCGTGCCCACGTGCTCGGATTTCGAAAATTTTCGCAGATAAATGTTACCCATAACCTCACGAACTCAAATATATAATTTTCACCAAATCCCATAATTATTTTCGTGGTTAAATCCCAATTGTGTCAAAATCTAGGTTTTTCAACTAAACTCATAATTTTCACAATTTTACATGTTAAAATCTACCCATAATCCATGTATTAAAGTCACATTGGGTAGGAATTACTTACCTTTCTAGGTGAAAACCCCTCTCCAAGAAGCTCCAAAATCGGCCAAGGAAATAAAAAATGAGAGAAAATGGCCTAAGTCCCATTTCTAAAACATTTTGCCCAAGTCTGTGCCTTAATCGGGATCGCGAACAAGCTTACACGTTCGCGAAGGCTAAGCTGAAGAATGCAAGGAAAATAATTCTACACGATCGCAAGCAGAGTGGCAGAGCCACCTTTTAGGAAGGGGTGTGAAACGACACCCTTTTTGCGGAAAAATATACTGTGTAGGTAGGTAAATATTTTTTTTTATATGTATATATACTATGTATTGACTCCACTTAATTTTCTGATATATTTACTTTTATATATTTCTCCATTAATAAAAATTCTAGCTCCGCCACTGGCGAGAAGGCACTCGTGAACGCGATGCACCGAGCAACCCACTCATCGCCGACGCGGGCCTCCACTTGCGAACGCGAAAGGCAGCGGAGGTTCCTAGGCCCAGGCCCAGGCTTCTATGCGAACGCGGCCAGTCAATCGCGAACGTGAAGGCCAATGGTTCCAAGCCTCCACGAAGGCGGCCCTATCTTTGCGTTAGCGAAGAGCAAAAGCTTTCAGTCCCCAAATCCTTTATCCGAACGCGATGGTCCTTCCGCTTTCACGAAGAAGGAAACTAGAACTAGCTACACCAACAATTTTGGACTTAGCTCCGGGCAGTTCGAATGCACCTGAGCCCCCCGGGACTCCGTCTAACTGCACCAACAAGTCCATAAGCATAATACAGACTTGCTCAATCTCTCGAAACTCGAAATACAACAACGAAACTAAGAATCGCACCCCAAAACCAAATTGAATCAAATTATGATTTAAGTTCTTCAACTTACTCCGAACGTTCGGAGTCGAATCATACTTAGACTACTCGGAATGACACCAAATTTTGCGTGCAAGTCATAAATCATCATACAGAACTATCCCCAGGCTCGGAATCCCAAACTCGTTAACACCAAAACCTACTTCAAACCAAATTTAAGGAACTTGAAAACCTTCAATGAGCCAACTTTCAATATTAAGCGCCGAAACGCTCCTGGGTCATCCAAAACCCAATCCGAACATATGCCCAAGTCCAAAATCATCATAAAAACCTATTGGGATCGTCAAATCCTAGTTTCGAGGTCGTTTACCCAAAATATTGACTCAAGTCAAACTTAACCATTTTAAGCCATTATTAAGGAACTAAGTATTCCGATTTCAACCCCAACCCTTTCAAACCTGAAATGACCATCCCCGCAAGTCATAAGACAGTAAAAGCACATACACGGAGTCTTATTTTGGGAAATTAGAGATCTAGAAAGTAAAACGACCGATTGGGTCGTTACAATAATACACATATTATTGATTATAGCATAAATATTAAAGTTCTATTGCTTTTCGTTATTTTTATAGTTCTCTCTAAACTTTACCATCTTTTTCACCCCATTATACTTGCCTTGCCCCGGTTTCTTTGGTTACCTACTTATGTTTCAACCTTTCTCTCTTTTAGGTTTAGTATTTTTGATTTCCATCTTTTTATTCCCACTATATATTTTAATTTTTGTAGTAATGAATACCTTAAGAATATTACAGTATGTGGCTTTATGCATTAGTTAGTATTCGAACCAAATAAATCGAAGTTATTAATCTAATAAACCGAAACTGAAAGGAGAAAAGCCGAATCATACCAAATTTAATTAGGTATAGTATTGATAAAATATTTTAAGAAACTGAATATCGAAACTATTAAACTGAAATATCTAAATACCGTATCGTATTGATCGACGAACACCCCTAGTGTCAACAATTAGACTCACCCTCAAGATTTGGACCAATGACGATGATTTTATAAATGTAATTCATTTCTTGCCTTCAAATTGTTATTCTCCTTTTTGTAAATGTTTTAGTATTATGATATTTTCTAATCTTTGTAACCAAACTCGTCTATATAGCAAATAAGCCATTATTTAGAAACTAAACAGCAGAATAAATTGTTACGCACATTCGTCAATAACTTTGAAATGAAAGAATGTCGGACGATAAAGTTCAAATTTTTTTTATTTTTTTTTATTTTTTATAAACTGGAAATTTTTATTCATTAAAAACTACTTTATAACAGTTACTTGATCCATTGGAAAATTACATAGAGATGATAACCCATGCATGGCATGGATGTTACCATGCTTAGCTAGTTGTCCAAAGACATTAACAGAAACAATCTTAAAATAAGCATCACCCACTTTGTCCTCGGGCAGGATCGTGACATAAGGCGGTGATGTTTGGCTATAAATGTATATTTTTAGTATATTGTTTATCTTATATTTGAGTGTTTTAATGGTTGATTGTACGATGCTTGAGTTTAATTGAGTTATTTTTATGTGTAGGACCATTGGAATGCATAAAGGGATGAAAGTTGCACAAAAAATATGTTGAAGACACAAGAAAAGAACACAAAAAGGAGAAAATCGGATTAAGGCAAGGGAATCGCGTCCCCCACCTGCTCAAAAGCCTGGTCAACCGCGCCCCAAACCAGGCCTCACTTGCTCTAAAGCCTGGTCCACCTGGCCACAGACCAGGCCTCGCCTGCTCTATAGCCTGGTCCACATGGCTACAGATCAGGCCTCGCCTGCTCTAAGGCCCGGTTCCCCAGTCCATGAATATATTATTTTTTTACTCAATTTTTGTAACGACCTGACCGTTCGTTTTGAGATCTAGCTTGTTGTTCGACGGTTTGAGGCTTTGAGTAGCTTCACTTTAGGTATTATGACTTGCAATTGTGGTCAAAATTGAATTTCGGGAAGTTCAGAGTTTATATGGAAAGAAAATTCTAATTTCGAAAGCTTTAAGTTGGAAGAATTGACTAATGTTTGACTTTTGATTAAACGACCTAGGAATCGTAATTTGAAGGTTCCAATAGGTTTGTATGATGATTTCGGACTTGAGCGTATATTCGAGTTGAGTATCGGACCATCCGAAAGCATTCAGCCCTTATTATGGAAAGTTGATATTTTAAAAGTTTAAGAAATTCTCAAGTTTGACTTGAAGTGATTTTAATGTTATCAATGTCCGTTTGGGATTTCGAGCCTTAGAATAGGTTCGTATTGTGATTTATGACTTGTGCGCAAAGTTTTTTGTCATTTCGGAATATTTTGATAAGAATCGGACGCATTCGTCGAGGTTTGAATGTTGGAAAGTTGAAAGAAAGGTTTTGGCCGTCGATTTGTGATTTTGATGTGTTTGACATGGTTTAAGGTTTCAACTAAGTTCGTATTGTATTTTGGGACGTGTTGCTATGTTTGGACGGGGTCCTGAGGGCCTCGGGTGCTAGTCGGATTGAAAACGGATCGAGTTTGGACTTGGGAGGAATGGTGAAGCAACTGGCATCTGGTGTAACCGCAACTGCGAGGTATTGGGCGCTGGTGCGGAGCCGCAAAAGCGCCCTAGGAGTCGGAGAAGCAGAGAAGACCGGCCAGGAGGAGGGCCGGAGATGCGGAGCTTTAGCCGCATCCGCGCAAGCGCAGGAGCTGAAACGTGGGCATAGATGCGGGTAAAGGCGCAGAAGCAGAGAATATCACACCTACGATGCTGTAGAAGCGGGGTATGTTTCCAACTGTGCAAGGCTTCGTGTTGGGGGATTTTCTGCAAAAGCGAAAGAGTGGCCGCAAAAATGAGGCTGCAGGTGCTGCGTTTTTCAGCAGAAGCGGACTTGGTTGGGTCTAGTGGAAACCGCACCTACAATGGGTATTTCGGCAGGTGCGGAGCTGTTACATCGGCTAAGGTACCGTAGGTGCGAAAGGTTGCTGGGCAGTGTGTTCTTGTAAAACGAGGGTTTGGCTCAATTTCATTTCAGTTCGTCCATGGGAGCTGATTTTGGAGCACTTTTGGAATGCCATCTTCATCAACTATTATGGGGTAAGTGATTTCTTCACATTGTGAGCTAAATACATGGTTTATATATGGATTTAAGCATGAGAATTTGTAGAAATTGGAATTTTGGCAGAAAACCTAGAGAATTGATGTTTTTGAATTTTGACCACGAAATTGAATGTGGAATTGAGAATAAATTATATATTTGAGTTCGTAAGGTTATGTGTAATGTTTATCTTTGAAAATTTTCGAAACCCAAGCATGAGGGCTCGAGGGTTGTCTTCATCGACTTTTCGAGCGGAGTTGGGAATTATTTAAATTGATTAATTATGGGTATTAGAATATATTGACTGGTTTGCACGTTGTTTGAATAGTTTTGGATCGGCGTGCTTTGGTTTGAGGTTTTAGAGAGGCCTTGGAGCCGGTTTTGAAACTTCAGAGCGAGGTAAGTCTCCATTCTAACTCTGTGGGGGGAAAACTACTCCTAGGTGATGTATTTGTTATGTGTTACTTATTGCGGGGGCTACGTATGCAGAAGGTGACGAGAGTCCGTGCGTAGCTAGATTCATGTTATGTCCGGGTAAACTTAGGTCCACACCATGCTATAGCTGTACTAGTTGAGTTGTCTCCTGCCGATTTAATTCCTTTATTTTACGTTGCGACTTGAGACTAGAATTGTGTAGAGTGATAGAATTTCTTTTGTTGAGACTCAACGGGCTTCATGATTAGCCGCAAAATAATTGTACTGCTCTTACGAATTTCTCCCGCATTATGCGTTCTCATCGAAAGGTTTCGACTTAAAATTTATAACTCACACGTCTATTCGTGAGTGGGGTCAAGGACCCGTCAAGGCTTCTTATTCTAATTTGTATCAGAGTTATTTATATTCTCCTGTCTAATTTGTATTCCAAACAGATGTTGTATTATTTTATATTTCCTAGTTGATGCTCATGCAGTTGTCACACCAGGTTTTGGGGGTTTCCTTTAGGTTATTCATTAGGGTGGTTCGTGTAAACATTCTTTTTACTCTGTAAATTCTAGTTTATACTGTTCAATTAAGGAAAATTATGATTTCAAAATACTAAAATGGGTAATTAAATTTGTAAATTACCGTTGACTTGCCTGACGGCAGCGTTAGGTGCCATTACGACCTATAGTGGATTTTGGGTCTTGACAGCTTGGAATTAGAGCGTTAGATTTACTTAGGTCTCACGAGTCTTGAGAAAGTCTAATAGAGTCTTGCAGATCGCTACGAAGATGTTTGTACTTTTCTTCGAGAGGCTACAGGGCTGTTAGGAGCACTTCCCTTCTTGATTTCCTCATCGTGTGATTTGATTCCATTGGAGCTTATGCCTTTATTCCCTTCCTACTCAATCTCACGTGACGTGGAGCTCTTATTATCAGTTGGGCATCGAGGAGTTGTTGTGGTGCTACAGACGTGGTGCAGGATGTTTTCCCTGCATGTTCGGACATGCTATTATCGTTGCCTTGAGGAAGGATGTTCTGTCATTTCAGCTCAGTAGCTTTATTTTCAACGATCTAAGGCTATGCACAGATGGCTATGATGTTTACGCATTGTTATTGCATGATGTTGGTGTAATGGTAGGGTGCTCGTTTATGTGTTGAGGCAGTGAAAGACTTGAAAGGGGGATTTTTCAGTACATGATTTTGAGGTTCATCATTTGATTCCAGCAAAAGGAAAGGCAATCGGGCTATGGATGTTTAGGTTTTGGTCAATGGAGTAACAAGACTTGGTATTCTCGGGCGTGGTGGAATTTTTATTGTGATGCGGTGTCGTCGTCCTTGTTTGAGCGCATTAAGCTTCATCAGTGGTGTTTCTTGAGTTTGAGTTCGGGGTAGGGTGTGATGAAATGGTGCCGGAGAAGTGCTTGTAAGAGATAGTGGTGTGTAGCGGTTTCGGGATCAGATTGGTATTTCTAATGTTGATGGCTCGAGGAAGATGATCTTCTAGGAGGATTAGATTCAATATCAATTTATTGGTTCATGTGCTACAGAGATGGGTTTTGATTTGATCCAACATTTGGGCAGCAAAGTATGAGGGGAGACATGGCGGGAAGTGTTTCGTGGTGGTTGAAGTACTAGCAGGTCAAGTATGAGAAGTAGAGGTCGAGAAGTTGCTTAACGGAGATGGTTTGACCGAAGTGGGAGAGGTAGAGTAGCATATGGATTCTGTGGCAGGATAGCCACGTATCTTAAGGAAGATTAGAGCGCTTTGCAAGTCAGGGTGGAAAATGACCAGGCCAACGGATTTTATTTGGGATGATGGTCACTGTACGAAGAAAGACTGAATATGGCAGAAGCGAGTTTGCTTGAAATGAACAGGGGTGTAAAGATTTGATTATTGTTTTAGACACAATACGACTTGAGTTCGGAATGTATTGTTGAACTTTCAGTTGATGTCAATGGGGAAGGAACAGACTTATAAAGCTTGACTAGTGATTCATAATGTTCATAAAAAGCTTAGCAAAGGACTTCGAGAAATTTGGCGGTTAACAGTGCGGGATCATGGTAAATCAGAAAGAGGAATCGTTGTGGTCTCTACATTATGTGATGGTAGCATAAAGCTAAGTGAGGAAGCCCCACCGTCTACAATGGATCGCATGGCTGTCGGCTTGTGCAGCTTCTGGTTATCGGTGCATTGGTGGATTATTGGTGACTGAGAAAGGGAAACATCAAGGGTAATTCGAGCAGAGAAATTGATAAATTTGTGCCATATTCCGCCCTATCTATTCATGTGCAGGTTTTGAGAAGACTCAGAGTTTATGCCTTGTGGATGTGACATACAAGGAAACGAATTCCACCAGTTGCTTCTTCGAGGGGGTGTTCAAGTGCTAGTAGAGCGTTGGAGTTTGGTTATTTTCGGGACCAGGTCAGAGTGGGTGACTTTTGACAACGGTCATAGTGGATTCAAGAATTTAAGGTGCAGTATTAGAGGAAAGGAAGAAATAGCTTCGGATTCACGGAAGGTCTTGCAGAATGGGTGCACCAGTTGGAGATGCTATTGTGCGCATAAGGAGTATGAGATGAGTCATGGGTATTAAGACGATGTGGTCTCGCGATTCGGGTCACTCGGGATGATGCGGATTGAGTTTGTTATGTTGCGAATGGAATTATCATATTTCTAAGTAAGATGAAGGGTAAATTAATAGAATGTCGGTTAGTAATGGCTAAATCAACATGATTGTGGCAAAGATTAGTCCCTTCAGCGTGTGAAGTTATACATGGGGTTTGTGGTTGTACGTGCGGGATTGACAGCCACCATGGCCTGATTGATTTGAGAGGTATTTGATTCAAATGGCTTTGTTGTGTAAATGGATTCCGGAAGAGTTATGACAATTTACATTGCGACTTGAGGTTGTATTTTCTGCGGTTTGGGAATTCAGTTGCGCGTTGCATGGGCTCTTCCGAAATAAGCTTAGTGAAAGGTTTCTTGCTAATGAAGTATTATTCTACTGGTAGTTCAGGGGTTATGATGAATTCGTGTATTCTCGCGTAGCTGCATGATAGGTGCAGTAAGCAGCATGGGAATTTGAAAGTCGAGGATCAAGGTTGATAAGAATGTCACGAGCTCGGATGAGTAGGGAAGCATTCAGATGTTTAGTGTGAGCTGGCGTTAACTTAGTGTTGCGTGAGAATGACATTCTGTGAAAGACGTATTGAGTATTGATTTGCGGACTGTGATTTGCTTTACAGAATTAGTACAACTGGTGGTATGGATGTGCGGACTTGGCTACCTGGGTGGAAGGTCGTGGGAGCGTACCCCACATGGAAATTGTATGAATGTGGATGCTAGTTACTTGATTGTTAAAGATCGAAACCAGGCACGAAGATGTTTTTTGGTACTATCGTTAATGTGAGAGTTTATGCCTGGAATACGCTCTATTCCTTTGGTTGTGAACTGTGGGGGTTGTTCCAGATTGAGACAACTTGATTATTCGCACGTGTGTTAAGATCCCATGTAGCTTGTGGTGTCATATGAGCAGGATGGCTCTCGAGATGCAGGTCATTTATCGCACCTTGGTCGTGCTTGGGTTATGTGGCATATTGCGCTATCCGTCTCCCCGGAGTTGTATATTTGCACTTGACGTGCTTCTGGCCAGTATTCGGTATTCCGTAGGTAGAAATATTATGGCTTGAGGGGTATGTCCTTATTTATTGTTGTGAGTGGATTTGGTGGCACGCCGCCATGAGTACGTTATTTTGATCGGGTTGCACACTGCAACGGTATCATGTTTGGATCGGGTTGCACGCTGCAACGGTATCATGTTTTGATTGGGTTGCACAACGTAATAGTGTTATGTTGAGCACGGTTCCCAATATCTATTCCTACATATTTTGTTTCTCATCATCTGAGAAGGGTTCATAACATCTGTTCGTCCGTTTTATTCGTTACGCGAGCTGGGTAGTCCTTTTTAGAGTTTGTTTTTCCTTATGTATCACATTCGAGTTTGTAGCTTGTTGCCGCATTGTGGGCATCATATGAGATTTTTTGGCAGTGTTTGAGATGGTTTATTGTCTGAGCAGTTTCTACTTGGTGAGACGAGATTATTGGACCTGAAATTAGTGAAATCAAATTTATATAAGGTACAATAAAGGGGAAAATATCGTTATTCAGTTTAGAATGAGGTAATGATTCTTATCAAGAGGAGACACTCCATGAATTATTGATTTGACAGGTGGTTATGAGTTTCTACACGTCTATTTTGTCGTGGCAGTATTGCGAGAGTTGGAACAGGACTTACATGTGTCAGGAGGTGTATTGTGGGCATCAAATTCGTGAAATTCCAGCTATTGTGGTCGGGGGATGTTACTATGGACAACCAACTTATGTGGTGCATGGTGTGATTTCAACGTAGATGCATGATCAAAGTTTGAATGTTGGAAAGTTGAATGAAAGGTTTAAATTTTAAGGTTATTTACATATAATTCAAATAACTCATATATTTAACATGGTTATTGTCAAATATCAAAATGAAGTCATACTAGAAAAAAAATCACTGGCTAAAGAATTTTTTAAATTTTAGATAGCCGACTAAAATGTGTTTTGAATTAAGAATAATCACTTACATTATTATAAAAATAATTATTATTGAAAAATAAATTTTTAGAAACTGAAATTTTAAAATAGAAATATTTTTTGAAAAATATCAACACACCAAATAAGAGTTCAAGCAGTAGTAAAAGAGTCAAAGTCGTATCCAAAGAGTCCTTCATAGTTTCAATCTTTGATTGTTTTTCCATAAATATGAGTTATTATGTTATGACCCGACCAGTTGTTTTTACTTTCTAGATCCCCGTTCCCCTAAATAAGATTCTCCATATGTGCTTTTACTGATTTATGACTTGCGGGGATGGTTAGTTCGCGATTTGGAAAGGTTCAGGTTAAAATCGAAATATTTGGTTCCTTGGTTTGGCCTTAAAAAGCTAAGTTTGACTTTGGTCAACATTTCCAATAAACGACTTGGAAATCGGGATTTGACGGTTCCAATAGGTTCGTATGATGATTTCGGAGACTGAGATATGATATACATGTGAATGTGTATGACTGAGTATATAAATGCAATATAAGCAGATAAATCAACAGCGGAAATGACCTCGATGGGTCTCAAAAGAATAAGCATGTAGTCTAGACATGGTTTCTAAGATGGACCACAGCCCAATTACTAGCACGTAGAGATTTCATAGATACAAATAAGATTAGGTAACAACACAGTACCACAGAAATAACCCAGTCCCAATTCACACGGTGCACGCCCGTCACCAAACATGTGCGTCACCTCGACACCAAACACATAACATGTTTAATCAGGGTTCATACCCTCAGCTCCAAGTTTAGAAGTATTACTTACCTCAAATTGTGTAATTCTTTATTCCAATATGCCCTTGCCTCGCGAATCGGCCTTCGAATGCCTCGAATATAGTCATAATTAAGTCGATTCAGTCAACACATATTATAGGAATTGATTCCATATGAAAATACTAATTTTCCAACAAAATCTGAAATCCCACAGAAGTTACAAAACTGGAACCCGACAGAAGTTACAAAATATGAACGCCCATTTAACCATGGGTCCAACCATACCAAATTTATCAAATTCCGACATCAACCCGACCCTCAAATCTTCAATGTAACCTTAAGGGTTATCACAATTTTTCCAACTTAAAATACCAATTAAATGCTAAAAATAGCAATAGGTTTGATTAATTTGACCAAAATTGAGTTAAGAACACTTACCTCGATGTTTTCCTTGAAAATCTCCCGAAAATCGCCTCTCCCCGAGCTACAAATCTTTAATAATGGAAAATGGGATGAAGTCCCATTTTTAGAACTTAAGTCTACTGCCCAGTCATTTCCTTTATGTGATCGCGGACCAAGCCTCGCGATCGAGAAGCACAAATTTTCCACTGCCACAAATAACCCTATGTGATCGAAGCTATCTTCACGCGATCATGAAGAACAAAAGAGACTGCCCCCAAATTGGCCTACCCCAAACACAGTTGAATCCACATGAACACGGATCACTAATGAACAAACCTACACGAACGTGACCCACTTCACGTGATCGTGAAGAACAAACGCGTGACCCCAACTTCTGCTCTAATTCCTTTACGCGAACGCAACACACCTCACGTGTTCGCGATGCACTAGCGTCCAAAGCTACGCGATCGCAGCCCCATTCTTGCGATCGCATAGAACAAAATTATTCTCTTCCCAGCTAAGCCTATGCGATCGCGGACCTTCTCACGCGATTGCGTAGAAGGAAACCAGACAGTGCACCAGAAAAACTTCAGCAAAATTCCAAGTGCAAAATTCGATCCGTTAACCATCTGAAACTCACCCGAGGCCCTCGGGACCTCAACCAAATAAACCAACAAGTTCTATAACATCATACAAACTTATTCGAAACCTCAAATAACATCAAACAACATTAAAACCACGAATCCTTCCCCAATTCACGCTTAATGAAACGAAAATATTTCAACTTCTACTTTCGATGCCGAAACATATCAAATCAAGTCCGATTGACCTAAATTTTGCACACAATACATAATTGACATAATGGACCTATTCCAATTTTCAAAACTTGATTCCGACCCCGATATCAAAAAGTCAACTCCCCGGTCAAACTTCCAACTTAAATTTCCTATTTTCATTATTTCAAGCCTAATTTAATTACGGACTTCCAAATAACTTTCTGGACACGCTCCTAAGTCCAAACTCACCACACAGAGCTATTGAAATCATCAAACTCTATTTCGGATTCGTTTACACATAAGTCAACTATTTCAATTTAAGCTTTAAATATGAATTTCAGTCATCCAAACTAATTCCGAAACTCCTGAATACACACAGGTCAAAATACATTATATGAAGCTATTCAAGACTTCAAATAATTGAAAGGAGCGTAAATTCCCAAAACGACCGATTGGGTCATTGCAAGATATAAGAATGATTAGGTTGGCCTGTAGCTCCTAAAATAAATTTAGTGAATGACAATATAAACTCTTAAAATGACTAATATTACATTAATATTTTATAAAAAATAACTTAGTCGTGCTGTGAAGTGAAATTTTATCATATGTTAGTTAGAGAGTTTGGCGAACTACTACGATGTAGCGACCCAACTTGTTGTTTTGAGAATTTAAATCATGTTCAGCGACTCAAGGTCTCGAGCAGCTTTGCAATGTGTATCATGACATGTGTGTGTGATCGAGTTTGATTTTAGGAAAATTCAGAACTAAATTGAAAGAACAATTCTTATTTTTGAAGCTTAGATGAAAAGAGTTGACCGGAGTTTGACTTTTGAGAAAACGACTCCGAAACAGAATTTTGATGATGTCAATAGATTCATATGGTGATTTCAGACCTAAGCATATATCCGAATTTGGATTTGGAAGTCCATAGGACAATTCGACACATTTCGGCAAAAAAGTTAGAAAATGAAGTTCTTAAAATATTCTTAAATTCGACCCGTAAGTTGATTGGTTAATAACAAGGTCAGATTTTGATTCCGAAAATTGGAACAGCTCCATTACGTCATATACAACTTGTGCGCAAAATTTGACATGATTCCGGGTTAATTTGATATGTTTCGGCACGAGTTTTGGAAGTTGGAAAATTTGGAAATTCATGAGTTTAATTTGTGGTGCGATTCGTAGTTTCGATATTATTTGATGTTTTTTGAGGCCTTGAGTAGGTCTGCATTATGTTTTTGGACTTGTTGGTAAGTTTGGTTCAGGTCTCGGGGGTCTCGGGTGTGTTTCGCGGGTTAGTTTTGAGCGAGTTTGGGCATTTCGGCACTTTAATGATGTTCTGGAACAGTTGAAGTGCGAAGGGCACATTTTGGAGTTCTGAGGCAAAGCCTTATGTGTGGATCTTAGAGGAAAATTGTGGACCGCAAAGGAAAATTGTGGACGCAGAAATCCTCATGCGGCCGCAGAAAGGAGAATCTGCAGGTTCGATGGTCTGACTTCAGAGCCTTATAACTTTTGATCTATAAAGAATTTGGAGATGATCAAAAATGAAAGTTGGCAGGTCTTTGAGTCTAATTTTCATAAAGTTAAACCATTCATCATTTGAAATCTTTTACAGAAAGTTATGGTTAATTTATTGAAGCTTGGTATCATAGTCATTGCTGGACTGCGACCGCACAATTTGGGTTGCAGCCGCAGAACCTGGAATGTGCGGTCAGCACTTTGGAGGTCAAATGTGGTGCCATATAAATGAGTTTTTCATCTCATTTTTCATTTTCGGACCTAGAGAACTCGGTTTGTGACGATTCTTCGTGGGTTTTTTAAGGAAATCATCGAGGTAAGTTATTCTAACTCGGTTTTGGCTATATTACACAAATTCATTGTTGTTTTCATCATTTAATTAGTAAATTGAGATGGAAATTTGGGGAATACTGTAGAAATTTCATAAAATGAATTTTTGGGATTTGAATATTGATTCGGAGTTAGATTTGAGTGAAACTACTATGATTGGACTCGTACCAGGAATGGGTGTTCGGATTTCGTGAAAATTCCATCGGGTTCCGAGTGGCAGGCCCTGAGTTGTCTTTCGGTTGACTTTTTAATGAGAAATTTTAAGTCGATGTTATACTATCCGAAATTGGTTCCGATAAATTTTAATAAAGTTATACAACTAATTTGGATAGATTTGAGATGTTCGGAGGTCATTTCAAGCAAGAAGGCTATTTTGGAATATCAGTCTAACTTCAAAAGGTAAGTATCTTGCCTAACCTTGAGTGGGGGAAATACCCCTTAGGCATTGAGTCATATGTGGAAATTTTGCGATTGAAAGCCATGTACACGAGGTGACGAGTACGTACTTGTTTTATATGTGCAAATTATATCGATTAAAATATTTAGACACCCTTAAGTATTAAATTGCGAAAAAATGTTGGAGTTTATTAAATCCTTAATTTGTCATGCCTCATTCCTTGTTTGTCAAGGTTGTTTCTTTATGATAATTCGGTGTGATTGCTACTTTGATTTTTTTTAATGTGAAATTTCGTGGTTAGTTGGGTTGACATTTCTTGGAAATAATTATATTATGGATTCTTTATCTGCAAATACTTATTAAATAAGTATAAATGGAGACGTTAATATATTTATCAGAAATTTGGATTCAAGAAGAGGTTATTCTTGCTGAGTTATTCTTCTGACTTTGCTTTTGCATATTTACTTTGGGACTACGAGGAGGTACCTTGGGAGATTCCCCTGACTTGCATATATACTTTGGGACTATAAGGCGGTACCACGGGAGATCCCCCTGTCTTGCATATTTACTTTGGGACTACGAGGCGATACCTCGAGAGATACCTCTGTCTTGCATATTTACTTTAGGACTATGAGGTGGTACCTCGGGAAATCCCCCTGTCTTGTATATTTACCTTGGGACTATGAGGCGGTACCTCAGGAGTTCCCGTGTTTGCATATTTACTTTGGGACTACTAGGCGGTACCTCGGGATATCCCTCTATCTTGGATATTTACTTCGGGTCTACGAGGTGGTACCTCGGGAGATCCCCCTGTCTTGCATATTTATTTTGGTACTATGAGGCGGTACCTCAGGAGACCCCTTGCTGAGCATTTACATTTGGGTTTACGAGGCGATACCTCGGGAGCGCCCTTGTTGTTTACCTCTATTTGCTGTGTTTTTACTATTTTGTAAATTTCTCGTCGTTCGCTCCTAAGTCATTTCAGTAAATTTTTATGTCTTCTGTCTTGTGAATTGCCCGTACGGTTGGGATAGAAATATGGGCACGAGGTGCCGTGGGATACGAAAGTGGGCTGAGACCCAAGATTTTTAGGGTTATGATGTGAGGTGTCAACCGATGATTTTACTTAAAAGAAATTATATTCGGAAGATTTTACTTGAAAGGAATTGTATCCGAAGGATTTTACTTGAAAGAAACTATATTCGATAGATCTTATTCGAAAGGTTTTTATGGAATTATAATCGAAAGGTTTTATTTAAAAGAATTATATTCATTAGTTTTCAATCTAAAATAATTATATTCGAAAGGTTTTATTTAAAAGAATTGTATTGGAAAGGTTTTTATTTGAAAGAATTAGATTTGAAAGGTTTTACTTAAAAGAATCGTATTCAAAAGGTTTTTATTTGAAATAATTATATTCTTAGTAAAGGTTTTATTTAAAAGAATTATATTCGTAAGATATTTATTTAGAGGAAGTATATTTGGGATATATTTAATTGAAAGGATTACATTCTAAAGATTCTTACTTGAAAAAGTTATAGATAAAAGATGTATATTTTGAAGGACTTGATTAATGGGTTGTACTTGTCTTTAACATTCGTCTGAGTAAAATTTATGGTGTTCTTGCTGCATTGTTGTTTATATCACTAGTTGATTATTGTTGCAGTCAGTGCTATCTGTATTCTATTATTTTTGTATGCTATGTAACACAGGTTATTTGGCTAGTGAGTGTCTTGACTGTATCTCGTCACTACTCCACCGAGGTTAGTCTGGATACTTACTGGGTACCGAATGTGGTGTACTATACTATACTTCTACACATTTTTGTACAGAGCCAGGTATTGTAGATATCAAACTCGGGCAGAGTTAGTGGGTTGATCGCAAGGATTCCAGGTAGAGCTTCTCAGTCGTCGCAGTCCCTTGGAGTTGTCAAGTCTTACTGGAACAGTATTGTATATTCGATCCTTGAGATCATTGCATGTATTCAGTTAGAGTTCGTGACTTAATATTACCAGTCTTGTGAGGTTGTTTGAATATTTTCGCTGTTTGTTTTGACACTTGTACTAAATTATATTTTTCAAAATAAATGGCTTGAATTGTTATTATTGTCGGCTTACTTAGTCTTAGAAAGTAAGTACCATCATGACGTTTGTGGTGGGATTTTGGGTCGTGACAAGTTGGTATCACAACTCTAGGTTTATAGGTTCTACGAGTCACGAACGAGTTTAGTAGAGTCTTGCAGATCGGTACCTAGACGTCTGTACTTATCTTTGAGAGGATACAGAAATGTTAGGAAATTTCCACTTCTTTCGTTCCTGTCGTGCTGAATTTGTTAATTTTGGAGTTTGAGCCTTTATATCTCTATTCTTTCACATATGGTGAGGATGCATGCTACCCGGACAGCTGAGCAAACACCTGCACATGTTGCTACGGCGCGAGAGTCTGGGGCCGTGGTAGAGGCCGAGGAAGTACACATGCCGCAACTAAAACATCTGTCAGAGCAGCAGTTGAGGAGCCACCAGTAGCTCCAGTTGAGGGACATGCACCAAAGACACCGGTTGTTATCCCTAAGTTTCAGGAGACTTTAGCAGAGTTCTTGAATATGTTTGTAATATTAACTCAGGCGGCATTTATCTCCATTTCATCAAATATTTCACAGATAGGGGGAGGAGCTCCGACTCCTACCATTTGTACTCTAGAGTAGCAGGATCACATTGGTCAGGTTCTGGGTGTGATGCCGATACAACCTGTTATTCCGGTTCAGAGGCATCAAAAGAGAAACAAAAGAGACTTGAGAGGTTTAAGAGGTATAGCCTACATACTTTCAGTGGCACAGCTCTAGAGAATGCCCAGCGATTCCTAGAATATTATCACCGTATTCTATGCACCATGGGTATTGTGGAAGTGAGTGGAGTTGCCTTACTACATTTCAGTTGTCAGGAGCAGCATATCAATGGTAGCAAGTTTATGAATAAGGTAGACCAGCCGGTGCAATGCCCTAACTTGGGCTCAACTTTCAGAGATGTTTTTGAAAGAGTTCATTCCCCAGACTCTCCGGGATGCGTGGCGCATAGAGTTCGAACGGTTGTGCCAGTGCACCATGACGATGTCAGAATATGCTATCAGGTTCAGTGAGTTAGCCCGTCATGCATCTATCTTGATTTCTACAGTTAGAGAGAAAGTCTGCAGATTCATCGAAGGGCTCGATTATTATTTTAAAATATGTATGGCTCAAGAGTCGCAGACTGGCACTCCATTTCAGCAAGTAGTAGAGCTTGCTAAGATGTTAGAATGTGTTCGAAGTGAGGAAAAGGAGTCTAAAGAGGTCAAAAGGTCTTGGAACTTTGGAGGATTCAGTGGTTTTTACTTTGCAGGTATGACCCATCATGGCAGAGGCTCGGGCAGTCGGGCAGCCTAGTTCATAATTCAAAATACTCGCGATGCTCTAGTTAGTACTTTTAGTGCACCACCGGTACAAGATTCTTATAGTGGTTATTCCAGTTATCCTACATAGACTCAGTATGAGTAGCCGCGACCTCAGAGGGGTTGTTATAAGTGTGGTGATACCAGTCACATCATGGTTGATTGTCTGAGACTTGGGAGAGGCGAATTTCATTAGAACACTCAGGCTACAGGCTTTATTCCAATTAATATCCCACGTGCACAACCAGTTAGGGGTAGAGGACAGGTAGGTAGAGGGCGCCTAAGGGGGGGGGGGGCGGCCCGTTGATAAAATTGCTATGAATTGGCTGAGGCCGCTACATCAGATGGTGTCGTTACAGGTATGAATTTATTCATAATAAAGGAGCACTATTCTTATTTTGATTCGATTCTGATTATCGAGGTGAGAGCTCCTTTCATGCTCCTTCTATGGTGGATCTTTGAATTTGTGCTATATTCCCGTATTTATCCCTGTTGGGAGATTTAATAATGTTAGCCCGTGTCCAATATTTTGTTTGTACATTATTAAGGGCTATGAGTCCAAAAGTGACTTTCTATTAGTCACCACAGTAGGTTTTGATATAAATTCGAGGTAGTTTGATTAAAAAAAATTTGTGAATTTTATGCCCTACCGGTATGGAGGTTCATTATGTGTTGTGAAATGTTTATCTGAATTTGTCACACAAAAAAAAAGGAAATGAAAAAATTTCGGTTGGCATGATGTGCATATTACTTGTGACTAAGAGATGATGACGGGATCCTCACATTTTAATATGATGTGAAATTTTTAAACCGACTACAAGCCACGATGGAAGTTATATAAGGACGAGATGACGAGATCCTTGTGATGAAAATTTATGTGTTTAAATTCTCCCCTGTTAAATTAAATTTGTACTATAGTACTAATAGGGAGTCATGCATGTTAGGCTTATTTAATAATTCTTTTATGTGTTCTTCTGTGCATATTTAGCCATTTCGTGCTATAATTATTGAGTTTTAACCCACAAGGTGAGTGCCCAGGTGGCGTTAAATGTGACTCGTTAAGTCGAGTAAATAATTATAAGGTCTTCATGCCTCATGTTTTGCTGTCAGTGTTGTAAAAAAATTTGAAACGAGGTTTTGGTTAATAGGAGGTTCATTGACGATATTGGAATTAATTATGAACAACTATTAAGACCAAAGATGTGATTATGGGCATATGTATGATGTGTGCGTAGGCACGAGTTGCTACAGCCGGTTGAGACTAATACTGTGTGTTGATGTGAAAATCAGACCTTTTTAAAATGTTTGGAGTGTAAGAAATTTGGTTTTAAAGTTACAACTATAGATGAAAGAAATAATCTTCAACTAAGATGGCGTTGTTGGCTCCATGTTAAATTTGTAGTGACGTAGAATCAGCCGCGAGTATGTGTGTAGTAAATACATTTAGTAAATTAAAGTCCTCAGAAAGATTCTTGGCACGTTCGAGGACGAACGTATGTTTAAAAAGGGGAGAACGTAACGACCCGACTTGTTGTTTTGAAAATATACGTCCTGTTCAGTGACTCAAGGTCCCGAGCAGCTTTGTAAAGTGTATTATGACCTGCGTGTGTGATCGAGTTTTATTTTAGGAATATTCGGAACTAAATTGAAAGAACAATTCTTACTTTTGAAGCTTCAATAAAAAAGAATTGACCGGATTTTGACTTTCGAGCAAAAAACTCTGAAATGGAATTTTGATGATGTCAATAGCTCTGTATGGTGATTTCGGACTTAGGCGTATGTCCAGATTTGGATTTGCAAGTCCGTAGGACAATTCGGCACATTTTGGCAAAAAGTTGGAAATGAAGTTCTTAAAATATTCTTAAATTCGACCGTAAGTCGATTGGTTGATAAATAGGTTGGATTTTGATTCCGGAAATTGGAATAGCTCCGTTATGTCATTTATGACTTGTACGCAAAATTTGACGTCATTTCGAGTTAATTTGATATGTTTGGGCATGAGTCTTGGAAGTTGAAAGATTTGGAAATTCATGAGTTTGATTTGTGGTGCGATTCGTAGTTTTGAAATTGTTTGATGTGGTTTGAGACCTCGATCAGGTCCGCGTTATGTTGTAGGATTTGTTGATATGTTTGGTTGAGGTCTCGGGGGCCTCGGGTGTGTTTCGAGGTGAGTTTGGGCATTTTGGCACTTTGATGATGTTCTAGAACAGCTGAAGTGCACAGGGCAATTTTGGAGTGCTAAGGCAAATCCTTATATGTGGATCTTAGAGGAAAATTGCGGGCCGCAGAGGAAAATTGCGGACTACAGAAATCCTCTTGCGGCTGCAGAAAGGAGAATATGCAGGTTCGATAGTCTAACTTTAGAAGCTTATATCTTTTGATCTATAAGGAATTTTTAGATGATCCATTAATGAAAGTTGTAGCCCATTGAGTCTATTTTTCAGAAAATTAAACCATTCATCATTTAGACATTTGTACAGAAAAGTTATGGTCAATTTACTAAACCTAGTAGTGTAGTTACTGCTGGACTGAGATCGCACAATTTGGGTTGCGGCCGCAGAACCTGGAGGTCAAATGTGGTAACATATAAACGAGGTTTTCATCTTTTTTTTTTTGGACCTAGAGAACTCGATTTGTGGCGATGTTTCTTGGATTTGTCAAGAAAATCATCGGGGTAAGTGATTCTAACTCGGTTTTGGCTATATTACACGAACTCATTGTTGTTTTCATCATTTAATTAGTATTTTGAGATGGAAATTTGGTGAAAATTGAAGAATTCATAAAATGAATTTTTGGGATTTGAATGTCGATTTGGAGTCGGATTTGAGTGAAACTAGTATGATTGGACTCATATCGAAATGGGAGTTCGGATTTCGTGAAAATTCTATCGGGTTCCGAGAGGCAAGCCCGGCATTGACTTTAGGTTGACTTTCTAATGAGAAATTTTAAGTCGACGTTATATTATCCGCAATTGGCTCCAATGAATTTAAATGAAGTTATACAATTAATTTGGATAGATTTGAGCTCTCTGGGGGTTAATACAAGCAAGAAGGCATGAATATCGGTCTAACTTCAAAAGGTAAGTATCTTGCCTAACCTTGAGTGGGGGAAATACCGCTTAGGCATTGAGTCTTATGCGGAAATTGTGTGATTGAAAGCCATGTACGCAAGGTGACGAGTACTTACTTGGTTTATTTGTGCAAATTATATCAGTTAATATTCGTAGAAACCCTTAAATAATAAATTAGGAAAAAATTGTTGGAGTTTATTAAATCCTTTATTTGTCATGCCTTATTCCTTGTTTGCCGAGGTTGTTTTTATATGATAATTTGGTGTGATTGCCACTTTGATTTTTTTAATGTGAAATTCAGTGGTTAGTTGGGTTGACATTTCTTGAAAATAATTTCATTATGGATTCCTTATCTGTAAATAATTATTAAATAAGTTTAAATAGAGACATTAATATATTTATCAGAAATTTAGTTCAAGAAGAGGTTGTTCTTGTTGAGTTATTATTCCGTCTTTGCTTTTGCATATTTACCTTGAGACTACGAGGCGGTACCTCGGGAGATCCCCCTGTCTTGCATATTTATTTTGGGACTATGAGGCGGTACCTCGAGAGATCCCCTTGTCTTGCATATTTACTTTGGGACTACGATGCGGTACCTCGGGAGATCCCCCTGTTGAGCATTTACATTTGGGTTTATGAGGCGATACCTCAGGGGCGCCCCTGTTGTTTACCTTTATTTGCTGTGCTGGTACTTTTCTGTAAATTTCTCGTTGTTCGCTCATCAGTCATTTCATTATGTCATCTATCTTGTGAATTTCCCATATGGTTGGGATAGAAATATGGGCACGAGGTGCCGTGAGATACGAAAGTGGGATGAGACCCGGGATTTTTTTGATTATGAAGTGAGGTGTCAACCGGTGATTTTACTTGAAAGAAATTATAATCGGAAGATTTTACTTCAAAGGAATTATACACCGAAGGATTTTACTTGAAAGAAACTATATTCAAAAGATCTTATTTGAAAGGTTATTATTTGAAAGAATTATATTCGAAAGGTTTTATTTGAAAGAATTTAATTCGAAAGGTTTCAATTTAAAAAAAGTTATATTCGAAAGGTTTTATATAAAAGAATTATATTCAAAAGGTTTTTATTTGAAAGAATTATATTCGAAAGGATTTACTTAAAAGAATTGTATTTGAAAGGTTTTTATTTGAAAGAATTATATTCAAAAGATTTTATTAAAAGAATTAGATTCGTAAGATATTTATTTGGAGGAAGTATATTCGGGATATATTTAATTGAAAGGCGGACATTCTAAAGATTCTTACTTGAAAAACTTATAAATAAAAGATGTATATTCTGAAGGACATGGTTAATTGGTTGTACTTGTCTTTAATATTCGTGTGAGCAATATTTATGATCTTTTTGTTACCTCGGTGTTTATATCACTAGTTGATTATTGTTGCTATCAGTGCTATCTATTTTCTATTATTTTTTTTATGTTATGTTGCACACGTTATTTGGCTAGTGAGTGTCTTGACTGTACCTCGTCGCTACTCCATCGAGGTTAGTCTTGATACCTACTGGGTACCGACTGTGGTGTACTCATACTACGCTTCTGCATATTTTTGTGTAGATCCAGGTATTGGAGATATCGGACTCGGGCAGAGTTAGTGGGTTGATCGCAAGGATTCTAGGTAGAGCTGCTCGGTCGTTTCAGTCCCTTGGAGTCTTTCTATTTTATTATACTGTCAACTCTTATTCGAACTGTATTGTATATTCAGTCATTGAGATCACTGCATGTATTCAGTTAGAGTTCGTGACTCAGTATCACCAGTCTTGGGAGGTTGTTTGAATATTTCCGCTGTTAGTTTTAATACTTGTATTAAATTATATGTTTTAAAAAAAGGCTTGAATTGTTATTATGATCGGCTTACTTAGTCTTAGAGATTAAGTACCATTACAACGCCTGTGGTGGGATTTTGAGTCGCGACATACGATCTCTATATCCAATCCCAACGAGAATAGTAGTGAGTATTCAATGTATAAAAAATATAGGGAGTTGTTATTTGTTTGAATATTTACAAAAAAAAGGGAACAAATAATAATTAATGACAACTCATTTGCAATACATTTTTCTCCCCGCATTATAGTAAACTAGTAAATTTGTTCGCACTTTGCCCGGTCATATAAATCTTAGCCGATATACATATTTCTAATATCAGATATAAAAGCTATTCCTTTTTATGCTAAGATTCTTTTTAATTTTCGCATTCGGATAGATTAAAGTTCAAGTTTTTATTCATTTTATTATTATAACTTATTTTTCTATTTTTTTTTATCACTTAAGAGTGTTTACACTTCTAAAGATATTTTATTTTTGTATAAACTATATAAGTGATTGTAACGACCCAACCGGTCATTTTGTTTTCTAGAACCTCGTTCCTCTAAATAAGACTCATCGTATGTGTTCATACTGTTTTATGACTTGGGGGGATGGTTAGTTTGGGATTTGGAAGGGTTCGGGTCGAAATCGAAATACTTGGTTCCTTAGGTTCGCCTTAAAAGGCTAAGTTTGAGTTCAGTCAACGTTTTGTTAAATGACCTCAGAATCGAGATTTTACGGTTCCAATAGGTTCTTATGATGATTTCAGACTTGGGCGTATGCTCGAATCGGGTTTTGGATGACCCGGGAACATTTTGGCGTCCAATATTGAAAGTTAGCATTTTGGGTGAATTTCATATGTTTGGGTTGAAGTGAATTTTTACGTTATAGACATTCATTTGGGATTCTGAGCCTGGGAATAGCTTCGTATGGTGATTTTGGACTTAGGAGCGCATCCGGATGTGGATTTGGAGGTCCGTAGGTCGTTTTCGGGTCATTTGGCGAAAGTTGGAAAATTCAAGGTTTTTGGGAAGTTTGACCGAGAGTGGACTTTTTGATAACGGGTTCAGATTCCGATTCAGGAAGTTGGGGTAGGTCTATAATATCCTTTAGGACTTGTGTGCAAAATTTAAGATCAATCGGACGTGATTTGATTTGATTGGAATCGGACGTGCGGATGTGTTTTTAGAAGTTTTGAGTTTTCATGATTTGATTCATCCATTTTGGCTGTCACGACCCAAAATCATTATTGGTCGTGATGGCGCCTAACACTGTCGTCAGGCAAGCCAACAGATATTAGTCAAATTAATTACTCATTCTAGTACCTTAAAATCATAAATTTTTTATTAATGAAATAGTGTGAAATAGAATTTACACGAACTACATTAGTTAATAATAGAACCCCCAAAATCCGGTATCACAAGTGCATGAGCATCAACTAGGAAATATAATAGAATACAACATTTTTCTTGAATAAAAGTTACACAGGAAGATATAAATAACTCTGATGGAGACTCTGCAGACTGTGGATCAGAGCGTGAAATGCAGCTCACGGTAAAGTCCCTGTAATGGCTGCGCCTCTGCGCCCGAAAGACCATCAGACATATAAGTACCTGCACAAAAAGTGCAGCAAGTGTAGTATGAGTACGTAAATCAACGTGTACCCAGTGAGTATCTAGCCTAACCCCAGAGAAGTAGTGACGAGGGGTCGACATCAACACTTACTAGTGGTCCAATATGATAGATAGAGTAGAAGTAAACAGGGAGTCAGAGTAGATAAACGAAATAATAGTGTAAATACATGGTACAGTCCTTCTCCCAGCAATGACTCAAACTCTTATCTAATAACTACCTTCTTAATCGGAGTGTGTATATATATAATGGACCTTTCTAGATAGGTCGTCATAGTTTTAATCAGGAACAAGCTCACAAATATGCTGGCTTCTTGCCAATTATTACGCACGATTTCATAAGAGTATCTTATAGAAATGCCTAGGCGTAAGGCCCGATCCCGTCATAATATGTGCACTGCCAAGGGTCGAACGACACAAACCATAGATACATCTATTATAATGCCGAGACGAACAGCCCGCTTCCATGATAGTGTGATACATAATCCTGCCGAGGCGAATGGCCCGATCCCATCATAATATGCGCACTGCCGAGAGTCGAACGACAAGAACCATAGATGTATCTATTATACTGCCGAGGTGAACGACCTAGTCCCATTAGAATAAGAAGTTTTAATGGGTCCTTGACCCCTCACAAATAGACGTGTGAGTTATAAATTTTAAGGGAAACCTTTCGATGAAAATGCATAACGCGGGAGAAATTCGTAAGGGGAGTACAATTATTTCGCGGCTAATCATGAAGCCTGTCGAATCTCTACCATATCAAGTCTATCACTCTACACAAGTCTCGTCTCAAGTCGCAACGTAAAATAATAGAATTAAATAGGCAGGAAACAACACAAATAGTACAGCTATAACATGGTGTGAACATAAGTCTATCCGGACATAACATGAATCTAGCTATGCACGGACTCTCATCACCTTGTGCATATGTAGCCCCCGCAATAAGTAACACATAGCAATTACATCATATAGGGCTAGTTTCCCCTTCACAGGGTTAGACAGGAGACTTACCTCGCTCCGAAGTTCCATAACCGGCTCCAACGCCACTCTAACACCTTAAATCCATGTCCATCGCTCCAAAACTAGTCAAACAAGGTGCAAACCAATAAAATATACTCTCATACTCATAATTAATCAATTTATAACAATTTTTAACTCTGCTCAAAAAGTCAACTCTCGGGCCCGCGTGCCCGGATTCCAAAATTTTCGAAGATAAACATTACCCATAACAATACAAACTCAAATATGCCCAAATTTGTGGTCAAAATCCAAAATATCAATTTGTAGGTTTCCTTTCAAAGTCCCGTAATTTTTCATAAATATCATGTATAAATCCGTACACAACGCATGTATTTAACTCATAATAGGTGGGAATACTTACCTCATAACGAATGATAAAAATCTCCTATTCCAGAACTCCAATGGTCGCCCAACCAAGTAAAAATGGGAGAAATGAGCAAAATTCAAGATTTAAACAATCTACCGAGGTGATTTCCTTCTTCACGAAAGCGGAACTTGCATCGTGTTTGCGAAGCACAAAAAAGTCATTGCCCAAAAATCCTCTACGCGAATGCGAGGTCTCTCTCGTAAACGCGAAGCACGCCGGGCTTGACCTTCGCGAACGCAGTCCTTCTTACGCGAACGCGAAGAATAACATCACTTGCCTCACCAGTAACCCTTTGCGAACGCTAGACTTCCTTTGCGAACGCGAAGGGTATATTTCAGCAGCCTTCAACTTCCTCTACGTGAACGCGGGAACATCTTCGCAAACGCGTAAAAGGAAACCAGACAATAGCAAACCTGAAGCTTTAGCCATCATCCAAGTCCAAATACTAATCTGTTAACTATCCGAAATCCACCCGAGGACCCCGGGACCTCAACCAAATATGCCAACACATCCCAAAGTACAATACGAACTTAGTCGAAGCCTCAAGCCACGTTAAACAACATCAAGATCATGAATCGCGCCTCGAATCAAACTTATAAATTTTCAAAATTTCAAAATATTATATCTTGTGCCGAAACATATAAAATAAATCCGGAACTACTTCAAATTTTGCACACAAGTCGAAAATGACATTACGGACCTATTCCAACTTCTGGAATCGATATCCGACCCCGATATAAAAAAGTCCACTCCCTGTCAAACATCCCCAAAAATTCAACTTTTGTCATTTCAAGCCTGATTCCACTATGGACCTCTAATTCACAACCCGGACACGATCCTAAGACCACAATCACCATATGAAACTATTCCGAGGCTCGGAATTCCAAACGGACAACGATAACATCTAAATCCACTTCATCCCAAACTTAGGGAATTCCTAAACCTTAAAAATGTCAACCTTCCGTAATAAGCGCCAAAACATTCCCGGGCCACCCGATACTTGACCTGAACATACCGCCAAGTCCAAATTCACCATACGAACCTACTGGTACCTTCAAATCCTAATTCTGAGGCCGTTTACTCAAAAGTCACACTTTAGCCAATTCTTCCTACTTAAAGCTTGTAAAATTAGAATTTTCTTTCCAACCCAATCCCGAGCTTCCCGAAATTCAATTCCGACCACATGTACAAGTTATAATACCTGAAGTGAAGCTACTCAAGGCCTCAAACTGCTGAACGACATGCTAGAGCTCAAAATGACCGACCGGGTCGTTACATTGGCATTCAATTCGTGCTTTTAGATGTTATTCCGGCATTTCGATCATGCGAGCAAGTTTGTATGATGTTTGTAAACTTATGTGGACGTTTTGGTGTGAAGCCCCGAGGACTCGGGTGAGTTTCGGACGCGTTCGGATGTATGGGAAGACTTCAGCTTTCTGGTTTTTTTTTTTTAATGGTGTCTCAGGTATTGCAAATGCGAGATTTTGTTTGCATTTGCAAACCTCACATTTTCGAGACAGGCTCCGCAATTGCGAAGAAGCCTGATCAAGGCAGGACTCACATTTGCGAGATTTCTAGTTGTTTTTGCTATCAGCCTCCCTTCGCATTTGCGATGTTATGGTCGCAAATGCAACCTTGACAGTGGGGGATCAGCTTCGTATTTGTGAAGATTTTGTCGCATTTGCGACCTTCACATTTGCAAACAATATGTCGCAATTGGGACACCTGCAACCTGTGCAATAACTTTATTACGGGACTTAGTCTTATTTTTCTCATTTCCCACTTGGTCTTAGATGATTTTGAGAGCATTTCTGGGAAGGGTTCCATCAACATCAAGAGGAAGTGATCCCTATCAATTGTTTAGCTAAATACACGAATCGTAAATAGATTAAACATGGAAAATGGTAGGATTTATGGGATTTTTGAGGAAAACCTAGGGTTTTGATAAAAATGGGGTTTAAACACGAAATGACTATGGAATGGGGTGAAAATTACATATTTGAGTTCGTGAGATTATGAGTAACAACTTTCTTCAAATATTTTCGGAATCCGGGCACGTAGTCCTAGGGGTAAATTTTAGGAATTCTTCAACTAGGGTAGGGAAATCACTATAATAGTTAGGATATGAACTTTTGAACATGTATTAATTATTTTATATAATATTTGACTATTTTCGAGCCATTTGGCACCGAGTTAAAGGGTTAAAGCACATTAGTTGACCGAAAGTGAACTTGAGAATGAGGTAAGTCTCTTTTCTAACCTTATAAGAGGGAACTAACCACATAGGTGAATTGAATTAATATGTGTTTCTATTTGATGGCGCTATGTACGCACGAGGTGACAAGAGTCCGTGCGTAGCTACTAATTATGCTTATGTCCGGATAGCTTAGGACCCCAAATCATGTTATACTTACGATGTTTGCACCCAACTTGTTAATTTAAGTGCTTAAATCATATAGGAACTTGATAGAGAAACCGTAATAGGTCGAATTTCATTTACTTGAGTTTTGGACGAGTTACTTGACCATTAATAAGAATTGGTGCTTCTTTGAATATTAGCCTCTTAATAATCTTTGAATTGGGTGTTTATAAAGTATTTTCTCTTCTTGTGGAGTGAGCCGAACGCCTCGATAGTAGAATAGATGCACCTATGGTTCGTGTCGTTCGACCCTCGGCAGTGCACAATATATATGTTTATATTTTGGATCGGGCCATACGGCCTTGGCATAATTCATGTGTAATAATACTTGGAGCCCAATAATACTTGATATTGTTTCATTGACTTGAGAGGTTAACTTGTTAAATGATGGAAACTTGTTTGTGACGTACTATTAGTGAAAGAGTTATTTATTTATTTCTTGTCATTGAGTTTTCAGCTTCATTTATGTAACCCATGCTTAATTAAAATTTTGGTATTATACTATAAGCCCATAATAAGTGTCGAAGCCAACCCCTCGTCACTACTTTTTCGAGGTTAGACTAGATACTTATGGGGTACACGTTGCTGCACTAATTATGCAGGATCTGAGGCAAGTGCATCTGGTTATCAGTCCCGCGCGCATCCTTGATTCCACGAGACTTTGCGATGAGCTGCCTTATGAGCCCGTTCTTCAGTACCCGAAGTCATTCTTTTGCTTTTACTTTCTATCTATTTCCCTTCAGACAGCAGTGTAGTATTTTTATATATTCTACTAGTAGCATATACACTTGTGACACTAAGTCGTGGAGAGTATGCTAGTAGAGACATGATGATTTTTTTTAGATGTTTACTTATCTCATTTGCTCTTAAAATTATTTATCTCTCATCTTAATAAACTTTTACTTCCTATTTATGAACTAACTAAAAATTAGCTATTTTAATAATGATAAAAGAAACAATCACACGGTTAGTTCACTATTGGCTTGCCTAGCGATAACGTTGGGCGCCATCACGACCTATAGGAGAAATTGGGTCGTGACAACATAGTATCAAAGCACGAGGTTCACGTATGTCTCACAAGTTATAAGCAGGCCTAATAGAGTCTTGCGGATCAGTGCGGACACGTCCGTACTTATCTTCGAGAGGCTATAGGGTGTTAGGAAACTACTCTTTCTGCATCTCTTATTGTGCAGTTGATTTTATACTAAGTATCCTTCTCTAATTCTCTCACAGATAGTGAGAACGCATAACTGATGTTCCAGACCTGGGAGGAGCTGCTCCCCTAGTGCTAGAGGCTGAGACAGAGGGTAGAGGAAGGGTTCCAGCCCGAGGCAGAGGACGAGGGCTTCCGAGACTTGCTCCAGCCATGCCACCAGCGGATCCAGTAGAGGATCCCATTATTGAGGAGCGGGGCGAGGTGCCTGCAGTATAGCCAGCCCAGTAGATTTCATGTAGCACCGGGCTTCCAGGAGGTCATAGGCCGCATGTTATGGTTCATGGACACTATGACTACGACTGGTTTATTTCTAGTAGACCCAGCCACATCTCAGGCGGGATGGGAAGCACAAAACCCTACTGCTCAGGCTCCTAGGCATGCAACTGCTGTATATTAAACCCGGCCACACTAGTCGTGGGCAGAGCCCAGCTAGAGGCAGCAGCCATACCTGAGCCCAGACCAGCTGTGACCAGTGAGCCGCAAAAGCTTATAGACTGATGGACTAAGATACACCCTTCTGTCTTCGGAGGTAAGCGGCATGAGGATCCCTATGACGTTATTGATCGGTGCAGGGACATACTGCAACACATGAGCATATTAGAGACACAAGGGGTGGATTTTACTACTTTCTAGCTGGAGGGCAGGACTCGTAGATGGTGGCAGTCTTATCTTCTAGGCAGATCAGCAGGTTCTCCTTCATTGACTTGGGATCAGTTTACACGCCTTTTCCTGGATAAGTATATTTCACCCTCTCAGAGGAAAGAGTTGCGGTTTCAGTTTGAGCAGCTCCAGCAAGGTCAGATAGCAGTGACCGATTATGAGGTGAGATTCTCTGAGTTGTCTTGCCATGCACTTATGATACTCCCTACTGAGGCTAAGAGTGTACGGAGGTTTCTTACTAGGTTGCACTCAAGTATTCAGGCAACTATGGCCCGAGAGGTTGAGATGGGGACTTCTTACCAGCTAGTTGTGGAGATAGTTCGGAGGATTGAGGGTTATAGTCAGCGAGGTCGAGAGCAGATGCCGCGGGAAAAGTAGTTTCGTTATTCCGGAGGGTTCAATGGTGCCCCGTCTAGGGGAAGGGATCAGTTTGGAAGAGGTCAGCTTAGCCGGCCCACATATCCAGCACCGCCACCTCCTCAGAGTGCTCTAGTACGACCTTGTTTTAACGTCATGCCAGAGAGTTCCTACCGGCCACTTGCCATTCAGGGTTTCTCCATTGGGTTTCAGGCCATCGGGGTCAGACTTTAGGTCAGTAGTCCACCGTACTGAGAGGTTGTTTCTAGTGCGGGGATCTCAGCCATGTGCGGAGGTTCAGGCCCAAGCTTCGGGGCAAGGTAGTACAGTAGGGTTCTCAATCTATGATTACAGCACCAGTAGTCGCACCAGCCGTCCGGCTGCCAAGAGGCGGAGGGCAGGTGGATAGGGGTCATTCTAGAGGTGGAGAACAGGCAGTGGCGGCCAGTTATGTTGCGCTCCAGCTTGATTCTATGCTCTCCCAGCCAGACCAGATGCAGTGGCCTTAGATGCCATGATCACATGTATTATTTCTGCTTACGCTAGGGATGCTTTGGTATTATTTGATCCAGGGTCTATCTATTCATATATGTCATCTCTGTTTGCTCATTTCCTGGGTGTTCCTCGTGAGTCCTTGGGTACTCCTATTTATGTGTCCACTCAGGTGGGCGATTCTGTCATTGTGGATCGGGACTATCAGTCCTGCATTCTACATTCTGTGGTTATAAGACTAGAGTGGATCTTCTGCTGCTTGATATGACCGACTTTAAGGTCATCCTGGTAATAGACTGGTTATCTCCATCACGTCATCATTGATTGCCATGCCAAGACTGTTACTTTGGCGATGCCAGAGTTGCCTAGATTGGAATGGAAGGGTTCGTCTGTTAGCACACCTAGTTGGATCATCGCTTTTATGAAGGCTCGACACATGGTCGAGAAGGGTTATTTGGCTTATCTAGCATATGTTCGGGATACTACCAGAGGGACTCCGTCGATTGATTCAGTACCTGTAGTCTGAGAATTCTCCAATGTGTTTCCTTCTGATCTCCCAAGCATGCCACTAGATCGTGATATCAATTTCTGCATTGATTTGGCTCCAGGTACCCAGCTTATATCTATCCCACCGTACCGTATGGCTCCGAAAGAGTTGAAGGAGTTGAAGGAACAACTTGAGGAGCTAATGACAAAGGGGTTTGTCAGGACGAGTGTGTCACTTTTTGGTGCATCAGTGTTATTTGTGAAGAAGAAAGATGGGACTATGCGGATGTGCATTGATTACCGCTAGTTGAACAAAGTTACCATCAAGAACAAGTACCCGTTGCCGTAGATTGATGATTTGTTTGACCAGTTGCAGGGTGCCAGGGTGTTCTCTAAGATCGATTTGAGATGGGGTTACCATCAGTTGAAGATTCGGGATTCGGATGTTCCGAAGACTGCTTTAAGGACCAGATATGGCCATTATGAGTTTCTAGTGATGTCCTTTGGTCTGACTAACGCCCCGATGACCTTTATGGATTTGATGAACAGGGTGATCATGCCGTATACTGATTCATTTTTCATTATCTTCATTGATGACATCTTGATCTACTCGCGTAGCTTGGAGGAGCACGAGCAGCACTAGAGAGTGGTGCTTTAGACCTTGAGGGAATAGAAGCTATATGCTAAGTTCTCCAAGTATGAGTTTTTGCTAGAATCTGTAGAACTCTTGGGGCATGTTGTATCAGGCGAGGGTATTAAAGTGGACACAAGAAGATCGAGGCAGTTCAGAGTTGGCCTCGTCCTACCACGGCGACCGAGATTAGGAGCTACTTGGGGTTAGCAGATTATTATCGTCGGTTTGCGGAGAGCTTCTCATCTATTGCAACAACTTTTACTAGATTGACCCAGAAGGGTGCTCCGTTCTGATGCTCCCATGATTGTTAGGCGAGCTTTCAGAAGATCAAGACCGCATTGACTTAAGCACCGGTGTTAGTGTTGCCTTCCAATTCAGGGATGTATACTGCGAATTACGACGCTTCAAACGTTGGTTTGGTTGTGTATTGATGAAGGAGGGGCAAGTTATTGCATATGCTTCACGTCAGCTAAAGCCCCATTAGAAGAATTATCATGTACACGATTTGGAGTTAGCCGTTATTGTTTATGCTCTTAAGATCTGGAGGCATTATCTTTATGGTGTGTCCTGTGAGGTCTACACCGATTATCGCAGCTTGCAGCATTTGTTCAAGCAAAGGGATCTCAATTTGAGGCAGCTCGGGTGGCTTGAGTTACTAAAGGACTATGATATCACCATCCTTTATCTTATCGGGCAAGGCGAATGTAGCTGCGGATGCTTTGAGCAGAAAGGCGAAGAGTATGAGTAGTTTGGCATTCATTTTAGCAGAGGAGAGGCCATTAGCTTTGGACATTCAGTCCTTGGCTAACAGACTTGTGAGGTTGGATATTTTAGAGCCCACCTAAGTTCTTGCATGTGTCGTTGCTCAATCTTCACTAATCGAGCACATCAAGGCTCGCCAGTTTGATGATCCGCACTTTTTGGTTCTCAGAGAGACTGTACTACAGGGTGGTTCCAGGGAGGTTACTCTCGGTGGGGATGGCGTTCTGCGACTCTAGGGTCGCCTATGTGTTCTTAATGTTGATGGCTTGAGGGAGAAGATTCCAGAGGAGGCACACGGTTCTCAGTATTCTATTCATCTAGTTGCTACAAAGATGAATCGCTACCTGAGGCAGCATTATTGGTGGCGGCAGATGAAGAAAGACATAGTTGAGTATGTGGCGAGGTGCCTAAATTGCCAGCAGGTCAAGTATGAGCATCAGAAGCCAGGTGGCCTACTCCAGCAGATGACTATAACTGAGTGGAAATAGAAGCGCATTACCATGGACTTCGTAGTTGGGTTGCCATGGACCTTGAGGAAGCTTGATGCAGTTTGGGTCATTGTCGACAGGTTGACCGCGGCACTTCATTTCGGTTGTGACCACGTATACTTCAAAGAGGTTGGCCCAGATTTATATTCATGAGATAGTTCAGTTGCATGGTGTGCCTATTTCCATCATATCCAATAGAGGCCCTGATTTTACTTTGCATTTATGGAGAGCATTACATAGTGAGTTGGGGATCCGGGTAGAGCTCAGCACGGCTTTTCTTCCGCTGACCGACAGGCAGTCGGAGCGGACAGTTAAAATCTTGGAGGACATGCTCAGAGCATATGTGATTGACTTTGGAGGGCAGTGGGATCGATTCTTGCCTTTGGCCGAGTTTGCTTACAACAACAGTTATCAGTCCAGCATCGAGGTAGCTCCATTTGAGTCTTTATATTGGTCGGCGATGTCGTTCACCCATCGGATGGTTTGACCGCGATGAGGCTAAGTTATATGGTACTGATTTGGTGAAGGATTCCTTGTAAAAGGTAAAGTTGATTCAGGAGCGACCTCGCTGATGTGCCGGGTAATTTCGGCACATTTTGATACTACTTGCTTAGAGTTTAACTTGTTTTATGTGTAAATTCTACCGATACTTATGTTATTTTAGTGTATTTGCAGAACATCGAGTGTAAGGATCCAAAAGCACGGAAAAGAGCTAAAAAGGCCAACTAAAGACAAGAAAAGACTTAAACAGCATCGCAGATGTGAGTATGCGATCGCAAACAGCGAATGCGGACCGCATAGCTCACAAGCAAATCGCAAACAAGGACAGAACTCTGGGCACTCCTTCATGTCGAGAATGCGGTCGCATATGCGACCGCAAAACAAGAATGTGAGTCGCAAATTTGCATTGTGAAATCGCAAACGCAAGCAGAGTTTCTGGGTGAAAATCAGGGTGAAGAATGCGATCGCATCTCGCGATCGCATAATCGATATATGAACTGCAATTACGATATGCGACGAAGGCAAATCCTGGGGTTAGAAATGTGACAGAGGAAGAAGATTTGCTAACCACATTTCTGTTTTGCGACAAAAATGCGGTCCGCATTATTACAGCAGGGGCAAACCAATCCAAAGTTCGCCTCGGGTTTTAGGCCTTTATAAATAGGTTTAATAGGGTTTTGTGAGGGACATCTTGTCAGAATTGAGAGTACAAAGTACATGCAATTAACTAGTTTGAATTCTTGGAAGCTTTTGGGATCAATTACTTTCTATTTTGTAAGATTATGACAATTGCTATTTTTTCTTATTCAATGTTCAGCATGAGTAGCTAAACTTAAACTCTAAGGTTGTGAATCCTAGATGGGTACAATTTTATTGAGATTCTGATATTGAATATGATTTCAACGGATGATTGATATTTATTTACTTCTTATTCTTCAACAATTGTTAATGGTTGCAAACATTAACAAACGCCAATTAATTCTATCTTTGCTTGGGAAAGTGGGATAGAATTTGGTAGAAGTAAATAACAAAGACTTAAGGCTTTAAACCTTGTTTAATAAAATCGCTTAGGAATAAGTGGGTTTTAATTTGGCATTAATTGATTATTTTTAATCACAACTCTTTTGTATTTGGAAAAATCATAAAGAGGATATGTTATCCAACTATTGGAAAATATTGGGTAGTAAATTAGGCATCAATTGCATATCAAGAAAGTTTTCCGTTGGAAATATTCAATATTAATATCAATAGCATTGTACTACATAAATGGGAACACAACCTTGGTTTCTATTCATATTATTTACATTCACAATATTGCAATCAGTTTTCGTTTACACTTAAGTTCAATATTCCTTTTTATTACAATTACTTGATAGAATTACGACTTAGTCGAGTATTACACTAATTAGAAAAACGTTTCACACCTATTCCCTGTGAGATTCGACCCCAACTTTGTTGGGTTATTTTATTTGACACCGACCGCTTACACTATTCTTAAGGTGTAATTTGAGCGTATCAAATTTTGGCGCCGTTGCCGGGGAATACGGTTCTGAAATTACTAATTAGTGTATACTTTACTTTATGTCTAATTCTACTCTATTACACGTTGTTTGTTGTGTTTGGTGTAGACAGGTAGATATGTCAAACCATGAAGATGATGTGGAGATACAGGAGGATGAAAATCCTTTTGCAGACATTGAGGAGTATATTGAGGATACAAACGCGATTGTACCTCTTACTATTGGTGCTGCTACCTTCAAAGTGGAACATGGATTAATTCTGATGTTGAAAGCGGAGGGATTTTTCAGAAATTCCACGGATGATGATCCAACACAGCACCTCAGAAATTTCTTGGGTGTTTGTGCGACGCATAAGCAGAATCATGTCTCCGACGATGCTCTGAGGTTGAGATGCTTTAAGTATTCTTTAGCTGGGGATGCGAGGAAATGGCTTCAGAATCTTCCTCCGAATTCTATACGTTCATGGCCTGAACTTGTCCGAGTGTTCTTATCAAAATGGTTTCCACAAAGCTAGAAATCCGAGCTGAGGGACAAGATTTTCTTCTTTAACCAACTACCTGGCGAATAGCTACATGAAGCATGGGATCGCTTCAAGTTATACTTGGTGAGGTCTCCAAACCATGGTTTTCCAGATTCCATCTTGTTGGAAAAATTTTACATGGGTTTGGATCCTATGAACCAATCAATAGCGAAAAATGCAGTTGCTGGATCTTTTATGGACAAAACCTTCGCTAGGGTGACTCAGATCTTAGATAAAATGGCAAAACACAACCAAGCTTGGCACTCTGAAGATTCCACAGGTGGAATTTCAATTGGCTCTCCTTCGATGAACAATTTGATCAAGGAAAATCAAGAACGAGACCAAGTGATTGCAGAACTTGCCACAAATGTCAATGCATTAACAAAGCTTTTCACGGAGAATCAGAAGAAGAAAGTGAATGTGGTTGAGAATGTGCAGCCGGTACAAAATGATGATTATGAAGAGGCAAATTATGTTAATAATTCTCAAGGAGGGTACCAAAGGCAGCAGTACCAAGGTCAAGGCTCTCAAAATCAATGGAGACCAAACCCGCAAGGGCAAGTTCACCATCAATGGCGAAACGACTAAGGTGGCTCTAACCAAGGAAACTGGAACAACAATAACAATTTTTCCAATCGAAGTTCCAACCCTTATGTTCCTCCAAAGGGTCAGTATTCGAATCAGGGATCCTCTAGTGAGTCTAAATTGGAGAGCATGCTTGAAAGGATACTACAAAACCAAGAAAAGTCTAATAATTCCATGAAGAACATGACTGAGTTGGTTGGCTCTCACACTGCGGCGATTCAAAAGCTGGAATTGCAAATGAGAGATCTTTCTCATGAGCAATATCCACAGCAGAAGGGAACACTCCCTAGTGATACGATTGCAAATCCAAAGGGAAGTGGGAGTGGCCCACCTTCCCATATCATGGCCATCTCTACCAGGAGTGGTAAGATATTGCAAGGAAAGAATGAGCAAGCAATGGATGTGGAAGAACTTGAAAAGGGAGTCAAAGTTGAAGAACCCAATGTTGCTGAGGTAAAGAAAACTCCAGAGGTTGTGCAAAACCGAGATGAGACCCGAGAAGGGATGAAGGAAAAGGCAGAAGAAACATCAAACGTTCTTCCGCCGATTCCTAGACCCCCTCCTCCTTTCCCCCCAGAGACTTGCGAGAAGAGTTGACGACAGCAAGTTTGAGAAGTTCTATGATATTCTCAAGCAGTTATCTATAAATATACCATTCTTGGAGGCTTTTCAAGAAATTCCCGATTTTGCCAAGTATCTAAAGGATTTGATCACGAAGAAGAGAACCACCAAGAATGAGGTGATGATTATGACTCACCGAGTTAGTTCTATCATTGCTACAAATCCAATTCAGAAGAAAGAGGACCCGGGAGCATTTACTATTCCATGCACTATTGGAGTGCACAACTTTGCAAAAGCACTCTATGACAATGGGGCCAGCATAAATCTAATGCTGCTTGCCATTTACAAACAAGCGGGATTAAGAATGCCAAGGCCGACGAGCATGAGTTGCAAATGGCTGACCGTTCAATCAAGAGGCCAGTGGGTATTGTAGATGATGTGATCATGAAAGTTGGGAAGTTTCATATACCAGCTGATTTTGTAATTCTTGACTGTGCTGTGGACAAGGAAATCCCTATTATATTGGGGAGACCATTCTTAGCTACGGGAAGAGCCCTTATGGATTCGGAGCGTAATGAAATTAAATTCCGAGTGAAAAACGAAGAAGTTACCTTCCAAGCTAGTAAGGGTATGAAGTTACCAAACGAGTACGAGAGCATTTCAGTGATTGGTATTGTTGATGAAGTAGATGATGCTGTTGAGATGAAGATGGTTATGGTGAAGCATTGGCAGCTATATTGGTAAACTTCGATGGTAATGATATGGATGGCTTTATGGAGTCAGTGAATGCATTAAAGGGGCGTGGTTCTTACTCGTATACTCCACCAAAGCTTTCCCTTGATTTGGAGAATAGAGCTACACCTCCTGCAAAGCCGTCCATTATCGAACCACCTCAATTAGAGATGAAACCACTTCCTTCGCATTTGAGGTATAAATTTCTTGGCATAAATAATACTATACCAGTAATTGTTTCTTCGTTATTGAATGATGTGCAGGTGGAACAGTTGCTAAAAGTTTTGAAGGAGCATAGACAAGCCATCGGTTGGACAATTGCGGACATTCGGGGGATTCCTGCTGGAATTTGTGAGCATAAGATTCAATTAGAAAATGGGACAAAACCGAGTGTGGAACATCAACGAAGGCTGAATCCTCAATGCAGGAAGTGGTAAAGCAAGAAATAATCAAATGGTTGGACGCTGGGGTAGTCTACCCAATTGTTGATAGTTCATGGGTAAGCCCGGTGCAATGTGTGCCAAAGAAGGGAGGCATGACTGTGATAAAAAATGAGAAGAACAATCTTATTCCTACGAGAACTGTAACTGGATGGAGAGTGTGCATACACTACAGGAAACTAAATAGCGCCACATGCAAGGACCATTTCCCTATCCCTTTTATTGATCAAATGCTTGATCGACTAGCGGGAAAGTCCTTCTATTGCTTCCTTGATGGATACTCCGGTTATAATCAGATCAATATCGCTTTGGAGGACCAGGAAAAGACTACATTCACATGCCCATATGGCACATTCGCTTTTAGCCGGATGCCATTCGGCCTATGCAATGCTCCAGCTACCTTCCAGAGATGCATGATGTCTATCTTCTCCGATATGTTAGAGGATTTCCTTGAGGTTTTTATGGATGATTTTTCTGTAGTAGATGAAACTTTTGAGCACTGTCTGAAGAATCTGAAACAAGTGCTCAAGCGATGCGAAGAGACAAACCTTGTACTATATTGGGAGAAATGCCACTTCATGGTGGATGAAGGTATTGTTCTGGGACATAAAATCTCAAGGCGTGGCATATAAGTAGATAAAGCTAAAATAGAAATCATCTCTAAGCTTCCTCCACCCACGTCCGTCAAAGGCGTCCGTAGTTTTTTGGGGCATGCCGGATTCTACAGGCGTTTCATTAAGGACTTCTCAAAGATTACAAATCCAATGTGTAAACTCCTTGAGAAGGATGCCAAGTTCGTCTTTGATGAGAAATGCCTCACAGCTTTTGAGGAACTGAAGACTAAGCTCACCATGGCACCCATTATTGTGACACCTGATTGGTCGGTTCCTTTTGAACTTATGTGTGATGCCAGCGGTGTAGCTATTGGAGTTATGCTGGGACAAAGACACAATAAATTTCTTCACCCAATATACTATGCTAGCAAGACACTTAATGGGGCGCAGATGAATTACACTGTAACCGAGCAGGAACTGTTAGCCATTGTGTATGCGTTCGAGAAGTTCCATGCGTATCTATTGGGCTCTAAAGTGATTGTGTACACGGATCATGCAGCTCTCCATTATTTGATGGCGAAGAAAGATGCAAATCCACGACTAATCTGATGGGTTTTACTGCTGCAAGAGTTCGATTTCGAAGTTATGGATCGCAAGGGAACACAAAACCAAGTGGCAGATCACTTATCTAGACTTGAAGAATCACGGAGACAAAAAGAAGAGCTGGAGATAAATGACTCATTTCCAGATGAACATATACTGATNATGCTAGCAAGACACTTAATGGGGCGCAGATGAATTACACCGTAACCGAGCAAGAACTGTTGGCCATTGTGTATGCTTTCGAGAAGTTCCGTGCGTATCTGCTGGGCTCTAAAGTAATTGTGTATACCGATCATGCAGCTCTCTGTTATCTGATGGCGAAGAAAGATGCAAAGCCGCGACTAATCCGTTGGGTTTTACTGCTGCAAGAGTTTGATTTTAAAGTTATGGATCGGAAAGGAACACAAAACCAAGTGGCAGATCACTTGTCTAGAATTGAAGAATCGGGGAGATAAAAACGAGAGCTGGAAATCAATGATGCATTTCCAGATGAGCAAATACTGGTGTTATCCAATTCCTTTGCACCGTGGTATGCAGACATCGCTAACTACATAGTCAGCGATCTTATTCCTGAAGGGTTAGAATTTTACCAAAAGAAGAAGTTCTTGAGGGATTGTCGAAACTATTATTGGGAAGAACCCTTCTTGTTTCGTGTCTGTGTGGACAACATAATCAGGAGATGCGTGCCTAAGGAAGAGATGCTACAAATTCTGAAAGCTTGTCATGACTCATCGGTTGGGGGTCATCATGGGGGGAATAGAACGGCAGCAAAGATCTTGGAATGTGGTTATTAATGGCCGACCATTTATCAGGATGCTAATCAGTTGGTAAAGTCTTGTGACCAATGCCAACGATAGGGCCCAATTTCTAGGAGGCATGAGATGCCTATACACTTTGTGATGGAAATCGAACTATTCGACGTTTGGGGTATTGACTTCATGGGCCATTTTATAAGCTCATGTGGGATGAAATACATCTTAGTGGCTGTGGACTATGTGTCCAAATGGGTAGAAGCCATTGCTTTACCAAACAATGAGGCTCGGAGTGTGACCACGTTTCTAAAGAAGAATATTTTCTACCCATTTATAAGCTCATGTGGGATGAAATACATCTTAGTGGCTGTGGACTATGTGTCCAAATGGGTAGAAGCCATTGCTTTACCAAACAATGAGGCTCGGAGTGTGACCACGTTTCTAAAGAAGAATATTTTCACCCGGTTTGGCACCCCAAGAGCCATTCTCAGTGATGGGAGTTCGCATTTCTGTAACAGAGTCTTTAAAGGTCTTTTTGACAAGTACGGGGTCAAGCATAAGGTTGCCACACCCTATCATCCACAGTCGAGCAGTCAAGTGGAGGTATCCAACAGGGAGATAAAGAGCATTCTAGCAAAAACGGTGAACACAAACAGGACTGACTGGTCAAAGAAGCTAGATGATGCTCTATGGGCATACCGCACAGCATAAAAAACCCCTATCGGTACATCCCCTTATCAGCTATTTTTCGGAAAAGCTTTCCATTTACCTGTAGAACTTGAGCATAAGGCTATGTGGGCCTTAAAAAGATTAAGCATGGACTGGGCAGAGGCTGGAGCTCTAAGGCTAGCACAATTTAATGAAATGGAGGAGTTCCGTCTTCACGCATATGAAAGTGCAGCAGTATATAAAGAAAGAATGAAATTCGTCCATGACAAAAAGATCTTAAGAAGAGAGTTCAAGGCAGGGGATCTGGTATTGCTGTTCAACTCAAGACTAAAACTATTTCCGGGGAAGCTGAAGTCTAAATGGTCTGGCCCTTTTAAAGTTGTTGATGTCTCTCCCTTTGGAGCTGTTGAATTAGCATCGGAGGATGGGCTCCGAACCTTCAAGGTAAACGGTCAAAGAATCAAGCACTACCTGGGAGTGCATGGAGAGAAACATTTGGTAGAGCAGCTGGCTCTAAAGGATGGTCCATGCCCAACCATGGATTGATTGCAGAGGCGTCTTAGCTTCGTCGTGCCGCGACGTTAAATCAAGCGCTTCATGGGAGGCAACCCATGTGTGGTAACAAGTACTTTTGTTTGTTGTTGTACCTTTATTCAAGTTTTAATATTATATTTGTGCTTAGGGCTATTTGAAGGATGTTTTAGAATGCAGGAATTTGACAAAAGGACACAAAAATTGAGAAGGAGTTCTTGAAACGGTGGAAAAACAACAATGTGACAAATGCTACACAAATGCGATCGCATTATCAATATGCGATCCGCATTTGTGTTGCAAACTGAAGCAGAAAATTGAACAAACATAGCTATCACAAATGTGACGATGTACAACAGTTCACGGATCGCATTCGCGTTATGCGGTCCACATTCTCATCGCAAACAGAGACAGAGAATTTGGTTCAAAACAATGACATAAATGCAGTGAGGTAGCTCTACTTTGCATTCCTCATTTACAAAATGCGATGACTTAATCATCGCATACTGACAGGTACGTGTCCGCATTCCCTCCTCTTCTAAATCCTTCAGCCTAGTGTATATATATATATATATATATATATATATATATATATATATAAAGAAAAAGAAAACACAACAGAGAACGAACAGCGACTGACATTATCGGAGGAAATTGAATTTCAAGCTTACCAAACATCAAAGTGCTGATTAAAAGTTGTCCTAAATCCTCACATCTTCTTCCTAGGTATGTTCGACCCTTGCTATATTTTTAATTTTAATTTTGCAAATTAGGTTTCGTGTTTCAATGGAGTTTTTGAACTTTTGGGGGATGAAGACAAGGATCTAGGGTTATAAATCTTGGGGGATGAACCTACTTGTGTATCTAAAGGTATTTGCGGTCCACAAAATCAAAATGTGGACCGCAATTTGACGGCATCCCTAAACCCTAGATATCTGAGGAAGACAACAAATACGGTGCCTTTGCGATCGCATAATGACTATGCGGACCGCAAAGGCACAGCAAACAAGGCCAGAACATTTTGAGTAGCATCATCAATTTCTGCGGTCAGTTTTCGATCGCATATCTCACTTTGCGGTGAATATACGATCGCATTTGTGTATATCCAACAGGCCTATGCACAAAAACATTCTGCGATGGTTATGCGATTCGCATAGTGGTTATGCAATTCGCATATTCCACCACAGAATGAAACCTGGCTTGGCACACCTAAGAATGCAACGAGTTTGGGGTTCGCATAGTTGATATGCGACCACAAACCATGCCGCATTTCTGTAAGTATTTGTTGATTATTCCTTTTTTGCTTTTCTCTAATGATGCCAATGTCGCTTACATCTTACCCTCATGCAGATATGGCAGCCAAAAAGCACTCCTCAAAGAGAAGGCCATCATCCGTTCCTACCACAGCACAAACCAAACGTGTCAGAGTGGAGTCAAATTTTCCAAGCACCTCCCAGTATGATGAGGAGGAACGCTTGCCTGAAGTTGATCTGGTAGCTGAGCCCAGAAGGAAACGCGGTGATGACCTTCAGCTTCGATTCGGTGTCGAAGTTTCCAGGACGCTGTTTAGGGAGGGGCTAACAAAAAGGAAAATCTTGGGGGAGAAAAAGCTGAGTTTGAATGGATTGCAGGAACAGTACCCTCATAATCTCGACAACATCAAAACGAGAAAATGGGAGTACTTTACTAGGGACCCTAAAGAATATAATGAGTCAATGGTCCGGGAATTCTATGCATCTTACGGAGCTTCACGAACGGGGTACCATAGACGCAACAGAATATTCACTGGCATCGTCTACGTTCGGGGAAAGGCTGTGTTTTGCGACATTGAGCATATTAATGAACTCTACTTCCCCGATTAGGAATCAGGCACAGCTGAGTACGATGCCAAGTACTCCAACACAGAACACGAACGTGGATGGATAGCGTCCGTTATTGCCAAGGGGACTCCAGCCTGGATTAACCCTGGAAAGAAAATCTATAAAGAGGACCTCACAAGGGAGGGAAAATTTTGGCTAAACTTCGTCACCTCCCATTTAATACCGTCCAGAAACGAAACAGATATCAGCATTGAGAAAGCACTTCTCATTGTGTGTACTATGACCGGTGTTAAAATTAATGTGGGGAGTCTCATTTTCCAGGAGATTGCCATCCGGGCAACGCAGCGTGCCACATCACTTCCCTTTCCGAGTTTGATCACATCCCTTTGCCAAGAGGTGAATGTTCATTTCTTGCCACAAGCTGACAAACTCGGAAAGTCAACGAGGGATATCGATATCACTCGTATTAGTGATTCAGTTGCGCCAACAGAGACCCCAATCCAGGACATTGACTCCCAAAATCTCCTATCTCCCCAAGATCCAGAAGCCTCCACTGCTGCTGTAGAGACTGCATATCCATCCACCACGGGTTCATCTTCTTCAACAATGCCAGCCCTTTCAAGACTTGGTCTAATTGCACATCACGCCAATGCTAAAGTGGACCAACTTTTGAAAACCCTGCCCCAACTGATCAAACAGGCCCTGACTCCTATTCAAACGTCAGTGACCGCTCTCCAGCAACAACAAACATTGTTCGGAGATCAGTTGCACAAACTTGAGTCTAGGGTTGAACAGATTGAAAGAGGTAAGGCTAGGGGTTTACCCTAGCTGAGGGAGGAAGTAAAATCCATGAAGACCGAACTCCAGAAAATGCAAAATTTGGAGTTCGACATAGCATCTCTCCTCCCCAAAGACGGTAACCAGAGTGCAGACATTGCTGCACCAGACTTGGGCTTGGACTTCACTACTCTAATGGCAGACATTGCACCTTCGTCTGCCAAAGTGTCTCATCCTCCAGCTCCTCCGGTATCGGTAGATGTTACTGATAACGAGACATCGGGGCAGTCATCAGAGTTAGAAGGGGAGGAGTCAGAGGATGCAAGTTCATGGTCCGATGAGGCTGATGACCCTAAGGAGAAGGGCAAAGCAATTGCGACGCCAACAGTGGAGGAAGAAAAGCACGCAAACATCGAGAGGGCCATACAACACTCGCTAGCAGATGTGGCCGCCCTTGCAGATTCATCGGCCACACAGCCACCAGTGGGCGAAGCTAGCAGCTCAGCAGCCCCACCACCTGCTCAAGTTTAGTCTTACAACCCTCTTGCAGCTCCAGAGGATTCCTAGGCTACTGAATCTCGTCGCGCAAATGCGCCCCAGGGAGCCCCTTGCACTCTATCTTCTTTTCTTATGCATTGGGGACAATGCATGATTTCGGTTGGGGGTGGTAGCCTTATTTGTGTATTTGATCTATTTTCTGGCATGTTTAGTGACATTGATAACTGTAAAATATATAGTAATGATTAATGATTTATGTATATATGCTGTTGTAGTTAAATAGTTAGTGAAATGAAGTTTGTCAATAAAATTCCCTTGTTTTTTCTTTGCCGGGTTCTTTTTCAAGGGAGTAATAGTAGAACCGGGTTTACTAAAATGAAATATGTTGACCGGGATGGTGAAATTGTTTAGTACCAAGTATGTAAATCTGTGTGTAGATTATACCCTTGTTAACAAATCAACTATGTGAACTGGAGGCTCACTCTGTAACTCTAGGTCCACCTAGAGTCGTGTATACATGAGGAAAGCCTCGAGTGACCAAATGTTAACTCTAAAGCTGTAAACTATGTTAACGGAACAGTTTGTGTGCCAATGTGTGTGAGCTCTTTGTTTGAATATTCTTGTGTTGCTTCTGCCATCTAGAACTTGCCCGGTTGGTTTTTCGACGCTTATTATCAGTGCACTGAGTTGGAGAAAGGATCTTAGGCATTCTTTGTTTATGTATGAAACCTTTTTATCCTCTTTTAGCCTACCCGTGTATAAATAATATCACTAGTTCCCTATTTGAGCCTTTTAGCCTTTTCCTTGGCCTCCTCATTACAAACCTTTCCCGTTCGTAAAACAATGACCTCTTTTGAACTCGTTCCTCCTTGAACATTGAGAACAGGGCTAAAAGCCTAAGTTGGGGGTATAGGTTAAAATGGAAATGGATAGGGCTGTGAAGTGAGGGTGAGAGCCTGCTAATGTGAATTTATGAAAACTCCAAAGAAGAAAAAAAAAAAAGAGAGAAAGAAAGAGAAAGAAAGAGAAAAGAAAAAGAAAAGAAAAAGAAAATAGTTATACATGTATTTACAATAATGGAGCTCTGAAATAGATTTGAGAGGTATTTAAGGCGGGCCCACTTTGGGAACTAAACGCAAGTGAGGCTATGGGGTTGAAAAGCAGCGAAATGTTAAAAGAAAGAAGAATGTAATTAGTGTTCAAGGAGGATGTAGTCACTCACATCTAAATATGTATCCTACCCATCCTTAAACCTACATTACAAGCTTACAAAGTCCTTATGTGATCTCCAACCAAGTGTTCTTAGAAGTAGGTGACGAATTAAAATAAGGGCAAGCATATGGTATGGCATGTGGTGACACTTGAAATTTTGTTCTGAGAGTGAGTGTATTTGCATTTGAGTCCCTTTGTAGTGTTATGATAAATATTGTGAGAGTGGGACTTTCTTTCAGTGAGGGCGCATAAACTGCTAGGTTGATAGAAATTTGAGCTTTGAGTAAAGTGTAAGTGCATTCAGCTTAAGGTAGCCTTTAGTTACTTTGTTGAGGCTCAAAGTTCACGAGCTGATTGGTTGTCCTTGAATATACTGATGATTCAGGGAGGGTAAAGTATTCAAAGAGATATACTTGAGATGCAAACAACAAACACCGTCCATAGTCAGTATTGTTTCATGTTTAATAAGTAGAGTCTAGACTAGGATAGTATCGTTTTAGTTGCTTGAGGACAAGCAAGAGTTTAAGTTGGGGGTGTTGATGTGCCGGGTAATTTCGGCACATTTTGATACTACTTGCTTAGAGTTTAACTTGTTTTATGTGCAAATTCTACCGATACTTATGTAATTTTAGTGTATTTGCAGAACATCGAGTGTAAGGACCCAAAAGCACGGAAAAGAGCTAAAAAGGCCAACTAAAGACAAGAAAAGACTTAAACAGCATCGCAGATGTGAGTATGCGATCGCAAACAGCAAACGCGGACCGCATAGCTCACAAGCAAATCGCAAACAAGGACAGAACTCTAGGCACTCCTTCATGTCGAGAATGCGGTCGCAGATGCGACCGCAAAACAAGAATACGAATCGCAAATTTGCATTGTGAAATCGCAAATAAAAGCAGAGTTTCTGGGTGAAAATCTCGGGATCGCATAATCGATATGCGAACCGCAATTACGGTATGCGACGAAGGCAAATCCTGGGGTTAGAAATGCGACGGAGGAAGAAGGTTTGCGAACCACATTTCTGTTGTGCGACAGAAATGCGGTCCGCATTATTACAGCAGGGGCAAACCAGTCCAAAGTTCGCCTCGGGTTTTGGGCCTTTATAAATAGGTTTAATAGGGTTTTGTGAGGGACATCTTGTCAGAATTGAGAGTACAAAGTACGGGCAATTAACTAGTTTGAATTCTTGGAAGCTTTTGGGATCAATTACTTTCTATTTTGTAAGATTATGACAATTACTATTCTTTCTTATTCAATATTCAGCATGAGTAGCTAAACTTAAAGGCTAAGGTTGTGAACCCTAGATGTGTACAATATTATTGAGATTTTGATATTGAATATGATTTCAACGGATGATTGATATTTTTACTTCTTATTCTTCAACAATTGTTAATGGTTCCAAACATTAACAAACGCCAATTAATTCTATCTTTGCTTGGGAAAGTGGGATAGAATTTGGTAGAAGTAAATAACAAAGACTCAAGGCTTTAAACCTTGTTTAATAAAATCGCTTAGGAATAAGTGGGTTTTAATTTGGCATTAATTGATTGTTTTTAATCACAACTCTTTTGTATTTGGAAAAATCATAAAGAGGATATGTTATCCAACTATTGGAAAATATTGGGTAGTAAATTAGGAATCAATTGCATATCAAGAAAGTTTTCCGTTGGAAATATTCAATATTAATATCAATAGCATTGTACTACATAAAGGGGAACACAACCTTGGTTTCTTTAATTCATATTACTTACATTCACAATATTGCAATCAATTTTCATTTACACTTAAGTTCAATATTCCTTTTTATTACAATTACTTGATAGAATTACGACTTAGTCGAGTATTACACTAATTAGATAAACATTTCACACCTATTCCCTGTGGGATTCGACCCCAACCTTGTTGGGTTATTATATTTGACATCGACCGCTTACACTATTCTTAAGGTGTAATTTGAGCGTATGACTCGTACAGCACAGTCCAGACAGAAGAGTTACGCGGATTAGAAGGCGCGTGCTTTATCATTTATGGTAGGCGAGAAGGTTCTCTTGAAAGTCTTGCCGATGAAGGTGATCATGAGGTTCGGGAAGAAGGGCAAGTTAACCCCAAGGTTTATAGGTCCAATTGAGGTGTTGAGACAAGTTGGGGAGGTTGCTTATGAGCTTGCCTTGCCTCCAGTCTATCGGGAGTTCATCCTGTTTTCCACGTGTCTATGCTCCGGAGATATCATGCTGATAGGTCGCACGTGTTAGACTTTAGCACGGTTTAACTAGATGAGAACCTGGGTATGAGGAGGAGCCAGTTGCCATTGTTGATAGGCGGGTTCGCCAGTTGAGGTCCAAGAAGAGTTCTACGGTAAAAGTTCAGTGGAGGGGCCAACCAGTCGAGGAGGCGACTTAGGAGGCCGAGGAGGGCATGCAGAGCAGATACCACACTTATTCAACACTCCAGGTGTGATTTTAGACCCGTTCGAGGATGAACGTTTGTTTAAGAGGTGGAGAATGTAACGACCTGACCGGTCATTTTTCTTTCTAGAACCCTGTTCCTCTTAAATAACTCCCTGTATGTGCTCTTACTGTTTTATGACTTGCGAGGATGGTTAGTCGGGATTTGGAAGGGTTCGAGTTGAAATCGGAACACTTGGTTCCTTAGGTTGGCCTCAAAAGGCTAAGTTTGACTTCGGTAAATGTTTTGAGTAAACGACCCTCAGAATCAAGATTTGATTGTTCCAATAGGTTTGTATGATGATTTCGGACTTGGGCGTATGTTCGAATTGGATTTTGGATGACCCGGGAACGTTTTGGTGCCCAATAATTTTTTTTAAGCAACTAGACCTCTAGGCTGATTGCCTGAGGTTATTTATATATATATAAAATAAATAAAACAAAGTTTACAAATTGTCAAGAACTATTAAGAATGTAAAACTAATTCTAGATCTACTAATTATATGAAAACTATCTATTACAACTCGTAGCGCAACCAACTTTCCATCCGTGAAGGTATGTGTATTCACCCGCCAAGTGCAAAACATCAATGTAGCACCTCTATTGCTCTCACCAGGTGCCAAGTTCTGTGTTCCAATCGACATGGCAAACGTGAATCTCCATCTTCCTTCACCTTGTATTGTTGGTTCCCTATTCTTGAGTGTTGTGGCTCGATAGTAGAATACACTGTCCTTCAATCTTAAGAACTTCCAGAGTAGGCTTCACGACTTCGAACTGGCACTTTGAGTGTGTCTTCCAGACTGTAGCTTGTCGACTGTGGAGCTCGATTGCAGTTTGAGAGAATGACTTCGATTGTATGATATCGAGCTATAATTATCCTCGATTGCATGGCCTCGATAAGCTGACTTTGATCTAGTCTGATGTCGAAAACAAACAGAATCATCATCGATTTTACTTAGCATTTGATTCAACACTCTTCTTATGTAACAATGACCTACATTATACTCTCCATTCAACATTAAAACACCTCCAAAGTTGAGCATGATAGCATGCTAATACCACTGGATAGTGTTCTAACATCATATAGATTATATTGCAGCTCTGCCACTGTTTAGGTGTTTGATATTCCACCCTCATCAATAAACAATAAACTGGCATCGATAGATTGTATTCTATGGTATGGCTTCGAACTAGAAACAACACTGTTGATCTTAAATTGATGTGAATACTTGAATTGTTGCAGTAATAAGTGTGAGCTTGTTCTTCTATCTTTCTTTTCTGACGTATAAAGAATTCGCTTGTTGATAGCAGTAATTTCAATAAACTGGCATCGTTCTTCAGCAAGTTGACATCGATTCTATGAACTATGAAATAACAGCCTGCTTGATACTCTCCATACGACATTATCACACCTCCAGACTGAACATGATAACATGCTAATACCACTGGAAAATGCTCTAATGCTGTATGAATTTTTCTGCAGGTATTCCATTGTTCACGTGCTTGTTGGAATTGACTTCGAATGATTTGGACAATGTGACTTCGATCTGATTTCGAAGTGAGCTTAGATGACCTCGATAAACTGATGTGGCTTCGAATGACTGTCTTCAAATTGATGGTATCGATCTTCAACAATGAGTCCTCGATGCATACATGCTTGTGAAGCTCGATTACAGTAACAATGGCTTCAATCATATCAGCAATGACTTCGATTGACACTTCTTTCAAACATAATACTGTAACCAAATAATATCAAACTATCTATAAAGTTATCCTCGATAGTACGGCCTCGATTTTCTGATTTCGAACTAGCATATCTTCTTTAACGACACTTTAATCTACTACAAGAATCATCCATTTTCCTATGTTAGAAACAAAGTTCCAACATATGAAAAATGTCTTCTCGATATAGACCTGTACCAGTGTCCCCTTCTGATGTCGATCACACTCAATATCATCATCGATTGTGCTTGTTTGATCCAACTTTCTTCTTATGTAACGGTGATTAATCTTATACTCTCCATACAACATTATCACACCTCCAGATTGAGCATGATAACATGATAATACCATTGGATAGTGTTCTAATATCATATAGATAGTACTGTACCTAAACCACTGATTAGGTGTTTGATAATCCACCCTCGATAAACTGGCATCGATATTAACCAATATGTCTTGAAAAGTCTGGGTTCGACCGATCTCTAACATTGTCCTCAATTTGTTAACCTCGATAGAATGACATTGATATTGCTCAAGATTCATCCACCCTTCTATGTTAGTCTCAATGATCCAACATCTGAAGAATGTCATCTTGGCATCGAACTGCAGTAACCTCTTCTCTAGATAACTAGCAAAACCATAGTCGAATCTATTTAACATTTGATCTATCACTCTTCTAGTGCCCCAGTGACCTATAGTATACTCTTCATACAACATTATCACACCTCTAGAATGAGCATGAGAACATACTAATACCACTGGAAAATGCTCTAACACTGTATGAACTGGTCTGCTGATAGGCCACTGTTCAGGTGTTTGATAATCCACCATTAATCTGGAGTTCTTCTTTTGGCAATGCTGATCCTTAGATTAGGTGTTTGAAACTTGACTAGGTTGATAATCTTCCTTGCTGCACTTGGTAATTCATTAAATGAATTGAACTGTAAGGTACCTGCAAAAGAAAAAACCATGTTAGTTAAAAAATCTACTACTGTGTTGCCCTCCCTCAATACATGCTGCATAATCACATTAAAGTTATTCATCAGCCCTTTAATCTTCTTCACTTCTAAACTAATCAACCAAGGTGGATCCCAATCTCCATCTATCACCTTCTTCAAAACCAATGAATCTGTTTCTAGAATGAGTGGATGCAAGTCTTTCTCAACACACTATTACAGTCCTTGCACCATTCCTTTTGCTTCAGCCACCATATTAGTAGTGATTCTTATGTCCACTGCTTTAGCATACACAAAATCACCATCAGCATTCCTCACACAAAAAGCAAAGGAACTAGGCCCAGGATTACCCTTCGAAGCACCATCTGTGTTGCATTTATACCACCCTCGATATGGAAACTACCATATTATTCTCTTAGTTACGACCACTGGTTTATAAGCTTCTAAATATTGAATCATATCCGGGCATAATATAGGGATATTGGTTAGCCATGGATACCTGCTCTTTGCTAAATAATACAATGTCTTGTTCACTTCATGACATACCCTATGTACAAAAATAGTATGAAGTGAATCTAGGTCAACTATACAAAAAAGTACATATGTTCCTAAATCTACTAAGTAAGTGGGTTGAAATTGTATTCTCCATGTGCAATAGGATCTATTTCTAACAAAAGATAGAATCTTCTAAGTAGTGTGTTAGATAACAAGTAGTAGAAATCTTCAACTTTGCTTTTGCATTGATAGCAAAGAAAGCAGAATTGAAGATGGCTAGCAAAAAGGTGCCTTGTGGCTGGATAGTAGTACTGGCATTGTCTGGTGCATATGATAGAGAGTTGAATTTGCTTCATCTTCCAATGAGTGCTATTAGTAGTATGCTGAAAAGTGTTCTGCTGATAAAGTCTAGTGGACGACCATTGTAGGTAAGGTAGGTTTGTGCCCCTAAGTTCTTCCTGCACTGGAGGCTGCTGCTGATATCTGCTGCTGCAATGGTGGTTGCTTCTAAGGTTGTTGCATTCCTTAGAGTCCTCATGTGTATCTGTATGTTGCTTGTGCTGAGTTCCTGTTTTTTGTGTTGTTGTAGCTTGTAGCTTGTGTTTTGCTTCTATGACTTGTAGCTGTTGCTGAGGGTGATGAGTGTCTGTCTAACTGCTGTTGCTGCTATTGTTGTTGTTGCTGCTGCTGCTGTTGTGAGGCTGTGTGTTACCTGTCTGGTGCTTGTAGAGGTGCTTCATCTTCCAATGAGTGTTGTGGATAGTATGATGATGAGTATTCTGCTGATGAGGTCTGATGAACACGCAATGCAGGTAAGGTTAGTTTGTTTCCCTAAGGTCTTCCTGCAGTGGTGACCGCTATTAATGTCTGCTACTACAATGGTGAATGCTGCCGAGGTGGTGACTGAGATTTTGACTTGCTATTTCTGTGTGGTTGTGTGTAATCCTATTGTAGGTGTAATGGTTGATGGTGTAACCTTGTGTACTACATATGATGTCTAATGGATGTAGCTCCTTTTGCCTCAATACAGTTATGACTGGCTAAGTTGGTGTGCTTCTGAGGCTGCTGCATTCCCTAGGTTCTTCATGTGTATTTGTGTGTTGTTTCTGCTGAGTTCCTGCATCTTGTGTTTCTGTAGCTTGTAGCTTCTGCTGTGTTTCTGTGACTTGTAATCTCTGCTGAGGTGATGAGTGGTTGTCCATCTTGCTGCTGTTGTTGGTGTTGCTGTTGTTGCTGTTGCTGCTACTGCTGTGGGGCTGTGTGTTAGCTGTGTGGTGCTTGTGGAGGTACTGCATTGTGTTGATCCAGTGATAAATTGTATGGAGGAGGGGCCATGGTGATTGCTGCAATAGCAATAAAATGAGCACTAGGAGTGCTGATACTACACATTGCAATTGTGGCAATAACCTGGAGTATTGAGTGGCTGGCTTAATGTGTATGTGGATTTGTTGCAATTGTGAGCTTGTGGGGATCTTGTATGTAAAGGTAAGGAAGTTGGTCCAGGATAGTATCTGCAATTGCAATGGAATGAGCACTGATAGTGCTAATACCACACATTGCCCTTGCAGTACTATCCTACTCCAAACCAAATTGCTAACACTGTTAGAACTGGTTATATGGTATGTGACTTGCATTGTCTGTTGAGCTGATGATTGTCTATGTTGTGGGCTGCTTCTGTGTGATTGTGTGATATGTGGTTGTATCTGTATGTGATGTTTGAGGTATTTGGTAAATTTCATAAATTTACCAAATAAGTTTGGGTTAAAGTGTTGAATTACATAAGTTTGGGTTCAAGTGGATTTTCACGTTATAGACATCCGTTTGGGATTCTAAGCCTGGGAATAGCTCCGTATGGTATTTTTGACTAAGGAGCGCGTCTGGATGTGGATTTTGAGGTCCGTAGGTCGTTTCTGGTCATTTGGCGAAAGTTGGAAAGTTGAAGGTTTTTCGGAAGTTTGACCGAGAGTGTACTTTTTTATATCGAGTTCGGATTCTGATTACGAAGTTGGAGTAGTTTTGTAATGTCATTTAGGACTTGTGTGCAAAATTTGAGATCAATCCGACGTGATTTGATACGAATAGAATGTGCAAATGTGTTTTTAGAAGTTTTTAATTTTCATGATTTGATTCGTGCATTTTGATGTCCGATTAATGCTTTTAGATGTTATTCCGATGTTTCAATCGCACGAGCAAGTTCGTATGATATTGTTAAACTTGTGAGGACGTTTGATGCGAAGCCTCCAGGGCTCAGGTGAGTTTCGGACGCATTCGGATGGATTGGAAGACTTCAGTTTTCTTGTTTTTTTTCTTGCTGGTGTCTCAGGTATCACAAATGTGAGAGTTTGTTCGCATTTGTGAGACAGGCTTCGCAATTGCGAAGAAGCTTGGTCAAGGCAGGACTCACATTTTTGAGATTACTAGTTGCTTTTGCGATCAGCCTCCCTTTGCATTTGCGATGTTGTGGTTGCAAATGGGACATTGACAGTGGGGGCTCAGTTTCGCATTTGCGAAGATTTTGTCGCATTTGCGAACAAGGTGTCGCAACTGCGATACCTACGACTGGTGCAACAACTTTTATTGCAAGACTTAGTCTTATTTTTCTTATTTCCCACTTAGTCTTAGACAATTTTGAGAGCATTTTTGGGAGGGGTTCCATCAACATCAAGAGGTAAGTGATCCCTATCAATTCTTTAGCTAAATACACGAATCATAAGTAGATTTAACATGGAAAATGGTGGAATTTATAGGATTTTTGAGGAAAATTATGGGTGAAAATTACATATTTGAGTTCGTGAGTTTATGGGTTACTAGTTTCTTCAAATATTTCCGGAATTCGGACACGTGGTCCCGAGGGTGAATTTTAGGAATTATTCAATTAGGTTTGGGAAATAACTTTAATAGTTAGGATATGAACTTTTGAACATGTATTGATTATTTTATATAACATTTAACTAGTTTCGAGTCGTTTGGCACTGCATTGAGGGTTTAAAGCACATTTGTGGACCACAAGTAAACTTGAGAATGAGGTAAGTCTCTTTTTTAACCTTGTAAGAGGGAATAAACCCCATAGGTAAATTGAATTAATATGTGTTTCTATTTGTGGGGACTACATACGCACAAGGTGACGAGAGTGTGCGTAGCTACTAATTATGCTTGTGTCCGGGTAGTTTAGGACCCCAAATCATGTTATACTTACGATGTTTGCACCCAACTTGTTAATTTAAGTGCTTAAATCGTATTGGAACTTGATAGAGAAACCATAAAAGGTCGAATTTCATTTACTTGAGTTTTGGACGGGTTAGTTACTTGACTGTTAATAATAGTGCTTCTTTGAATATTAGCCTCTTATAATCTTTGAATTGGGTGTTTATAAAGTATTTTTTCTTATTGTGGAGCGGGCCAAACTCCTCGACAATAGAATAGATGCATCTATGGTTCGTGTCGTTCGACTCTCGTCAGTGCACAGTATATGTTTATATTTTGGATCGGACCGTACGATCTCGGCATAATTCGTGCATAATAATACTTGGAGCCCAATTATACTTGATATTATTTCATTGACTTGAGTGATTAACTTGTTAACTGATGGAAATTGGTTTGGGGCATACTGTTAGTGCAGAGTTATTTATCAATTTTTTGGCATTGAGTTTTCAGCTTCATTTATGTAGCCCATGCTTAATTAAAATTTCTGTATTATATTATTAGCACATAGTAAGTGTCGAACTAGACCCATTGTCACTACTTCTTCGAGGTTGGACTAGATACTTACTGGGTACATGTTGTTTATGTACCCACGCTAGACTTCTACACTAATCATGCAGGATCTGAGGCAAGTGTATCTGGTTATCAATCCGGCGCGCATCCTTGATTCCACGAGACTTTGCGGTGAGCTGCCTTCCGATCCCGTTCTACACTACCCGAAGTCTTTCTTTTTCTTTTTCTTTCTGTCTAGATCCCTTCAGACAGTAGTGTAGTATTTTTATATATTCTACTAGTAGCTCATACACTTGTGGCACCAAGTCTTGGAGATTATGCAAGTAGACACATGATGATTATTTTTTTTTTTTTATGTTTACTTATCTCATTTGCTCTTAAAATTATTTATCTCTCATCTTATTAAATTTTTACTTCTTATTTATGTACTGATTAAAAATCAGCTATTTTAAAAATATCAAAAGAAACAATCACACGGTTAGTTCACTGTTGGCTTGCTTAGCAGTAACGTTGGGCAACATCACGACCTATAGGAGAAATTGGATTGTGACAGTGATGCTATATATTTTTTTTAGCTTTTCTTAAAAAGATCGTATAAAGAAAGAAGAAGATCTCAAAAATTGATCTCTTCAATTTATACATTTAATATGTATATATATAGTATCTAATCTTTTCTATTGATGTAAAAGTAATAACAACGATAACAAAGAATGAAACGAAAAAAGAGATAAAACCGAATCCATTTATTCCAATCCAGGGAATCACTTGTATGGTCTTACGCAGTTTTTTCCCTTTGATTTTCTCTTTTTTTAACTATTTCATATTTTTCCCTTTTTTCTTATTTCTTCCATACTATCTACCCATGCATATTTAAAAAAATTACAAACTTCCTTACTTCTTCTTCTCAATAATAAAGAAAGGTAACTTAAAGGACTCAAGACACAATTATAAAAGGAGGTACTCAAAGCATAGTAGAGGTATGCACTCAAAGATAGTCAAAGCATAATTAGGATGATCTTTGCAAATCAATTTAAAATGAAAAGAGAGAAAATGGCAAAAATAAGAAAGTAAATGAGATATCTTAGTCTTAAAAGTGTCTCACCTCGCATCACTGTAGATCATAATAATACATGAATATCTCAAATTCTCAGCAGGGGTGTAATCTTTTTCATAAGCATGTAATCTAAAGTCATCAGAAAAATAAGAAAATAAAAGAAAAACTAAATCCCAGTGGGACTCTCACTTTTAACTAAAGATACTCCAGCGTGAGAGTTTTAGAGGTGCTTTCAATCTATCCTTCATAACAATTGAAAGAGCAAAAAACCTCAATGAAACATCTCAAGCGATTTTTGATATTGATCGAAAAGGTTTCTAGAACAGCTCTATATCAAACTTCCCCCTTCCCACCTCTCAGGCCCCAAAGAAAGAGGAAAAATAAAAATAAAAACTTGGTTTCTTTCTCTCTTTAACTCCTTTATCTTCCTTGCTTGTGGTACTGTATTTATCTAAATGTATCTTTGATTTGTTACTGCTTCTATAGTAATGAAGATAAGAACTTAGAATAATAGGAAATTCTATAACATTGTGAATTGTGATAGAACATGCCTAGAATAGAAAGGATCGAATTTGATGGTGATTTTGTTTTCTGAATTTTGATTTCCAAAAGAACTTCCTAAATATAAATATAACATTCAAATATATTATACAACAGATATTATAATATTATTGTTCCAGATATAAATTGCTTAAAGAATATCATGAGGACAAAATAATAATTAGTCACATCCTGAATCACTTCATTAGAAATGGACACCACAAATGTACTTGCAAATTGAAATGCAATTTGTATAACACAAACATCTTACATATCCGAAATTTACCTATCGGCAACAGATATAAGATATTTAAAAACAAACACCAAAAAAGGAAAAAAAAATCAGCAATTCAATGTTCAAACAAATTAGAGTATCTAAAATCATAACCGAGTTAAGTTGGTAAGAAAAAATCAACTCAATTCTAAAGGAATAAACTGGAAAAAAAAAAGAATTATAAAGGACAAACTGGAAAAAAAGAATTAGCAGAGAAAACTAAAGAAACTTATCACCATGCAATGAATAAAGATTTATATGAGAAAGGAGAGGATTTTTGCTTTAATAACAAAAGAAAAGAAAAATCGTGAGTTATCTTAGACGTGGGAGGGGAAGAGGCCTTTTGCTTTTACTAATACAGTTAATACAAATTAATCACATTAATTATAGGGCAAGGAGATAAGAGTAATAGCAATATTTAGAAACTTTTAAATTTTATAAAATAAGATAAAGGGAAACTTAGGGGGGAGGGGGG
>MCJB01030429.1:114428-124962 GCA_002018475.1 Nicotiana obtusifolia
CACAAAACATTCTTCCGCCTATTCCTAGACCTCCTCCTCCTTTTCCTCAAAGACTTGTAAGAAGGGTTGATGATAGCAAGCTTGAGAAGTTTTATGACATTCTAAAGCAATTATCGGTAAACATCCCATTCTTGGAAGCTTTTCAAGAGATGCCAGGTTTTGCCAAATATTTGGAAGATTTGATCACCAAGAAGAGGACCACCAAGAATGAGGTGGTGAACATGACTCACCGGGTTAAATTCCATTATTGCCACAACATCCGTTCAAAAGAATGAAGACCCCGGAGCCTTTACTATTCCATGCACTATCGGGGCGCGTGATTTTGCAAGGGCCCTTTGTGATAATGGGGCTAGCATTAACTTAATGCCGCTTGCCATTTACAAACAAGCGGGATTAGGAATGCCAAGGCCAACAAGTATGAGATTGCAAATGGCCGATCGTTCCATCAAGAAACCGGTAGGAATTGTTAATGACGTGATTGTTAAAGTGGGAGAGTTTCATTTACCCACCGATTTTGTAATCCTTGATTGTGCGGTTGACAAAGAAATCCATATTATCTTGGGGAGACCATTCGTAGCCACGGGAAGAGCACTCATGGATTCGGAACGAAATGAAATCAAATTCCGTGTGAATGATGAAGAGGTCACATTCCAAGCAAGCAAGGGTATGAAGCTACCCGAAAGAATTTCGGTTATTGATATTGTTGATGAGGTGGAAGATGCGGTTGAAATGCAAATGGAAGAAGAATGCCTCGATGAAGCATTGGCGGCTATTTTGGTGAACTTTGATGGTGAGGATATGGAGGGTTTTATGGAGCCGGTAAATGCATTGGAGGGGCGTGGTTCTTACACTTATGCTCCGACAAAGCTCTCTCTCGACTTGGAGAATAGATCCACACCTCCCGCAAAGCCATCTATTATTGAGTGATTCGCTCAAATTACACCTTAATAATAGTGTAAGTGATCGATGTCAAATATAGTAACCCAACAAGGTTGGGGTCGAATCCCACATGGAATAGGCGTGAAACTATTGTCCAATTAATGTAATACTTTACTAAGTCGTAATTCTAGCAAGTACGCCAAATAGAATAAAGAAGTGTTGAAGATATAAGGAAAGGAAAACTGAGAACTAATGTTTATAGTATGAATGTGAGAACTATGAATTTAAGAGACCAAGGTTGTGCCCCCTTTAATGTAGTAAAATGCCCTTGATATTAATATTGAATTCCTTTCTTGATATGCAATTGATGTTTAATTTACTACCCAATATTTCCCAATATTTGGATAATGTATCCTCTTTCGGTTCTCCCGAATACAAAAGAGTCAATCTTAGGAACAACCAATTAATCGCCAAATTAAAACCTACTTATTCCTAAGTGATTTCGTTAAACAAGGTTTAAAGCCTTGAATTTTTGTTATTTATTTCTACCAAACTCTATCTCACTTTTCCAAGATAAGTTAGAGTTAATTGGCTTTCATTAATGTTTGCAACCATTAACGATTAATTCAAGAACGAGAAATAAATAAATATCAAGCTTNGGGAATTTGTGAGCATAAAATCCAATTGAAAAGTGGGACCAAACCGAGTGTGGAACATCAACGACAGTTGAACCCGTCAATGCAAGAGGTGGTAAAGAAAGAAATCATCAAATGGTTGGATGCCGGGGTAGTCTACCCCATTGCCGATAGATCTTGGGTGAGCCCGATGCAATGTGTGCCGAAAAAGGGAGGCATGACCGTAATTGAAAATGAGAAAAATGAGCTTATCCCAACAAGAACGGTGACCGGCTGGAGGGTGTGTATGGATTATCGGAAACTCAACAGTGCCATATGCAAGGACTATTTCCCTATGCCTTTTATTGATCAAATGCTTGATCGGCTAGCGGGAAGGTCATTTTATTGTTTCCTTGATGGATATTCCGGCTATAATCAAATCAACATAGCATTGGAGGATCAAGAGAAGACGACATTCACTTGCCCCTATGGAACGTTTGCTTTTAGCCAGATGCCATTTGGTTTATGCAACGCTCCGGCTACTTTTCAAAGATGCATGATGTCCATCTTCTCTGACATGGTAGAGGATTTTTTAGAAGTCTTCATGGACGATTTCTCGGTGGTAGGTGAGTCTTTTGAGCATTGTCTTAACAATCTTAGACAAGTGCCAAGAGATGTGAAGAGACCAACCTTGTGCTCAATCGGGAGAAATGTCACTTCATGGTGGATGAAGGCATTGTGTTGGGGCATAAAATTTCAAAGCATGGCATAGAGGTTGACAGGGCAAAGATAGAGATTATTTCTAAGCTTCCTCCACCTACTTCCGTTAAGGGTGTTCGAAGTTTCTTAGGGCATGCTGGTTTGTATAGGCGCTTCATTAAGGATTTCTCCAAGATTGCAAATCCTATGTGCAAACTCCTTGAGAAGGATGCCAAATTTGTGTTTGATGAGAAATGCCTCAAAGCTTTTGAGGAGTTAAAGCAAAGGCTCACCACGACACCTATTATTGTCACACCCGATTGGTCCCTTCCTTTCGAGCTCATGTGTGACGCCAGTGGTGTAGCCATTGGGGAAATGCTTGGCCAACGTCACAACAAGGTTCTTCATCCGATCTACTATGCCAATTAAATACTCAATAGGGCACAAATGAATTACGGTGACTGAGCAAGAACTTCTGGCCATTGTCTATGCCTTTGAGAAGTTCCGGGCTTATTTGTTGGGATCCTAGGTGATAGTGTACACAGATCATGGGGCTCTTCGCTATCTTATGGCAAAGAAGTATGCAAAGCCTCGGTTGATTCGATGGGTCTTGTTGCTGCAAGAGTTTGACTTTGAAGTCAAGGATCGCAAGGGAACTCAAAATCAAGTGGCGGATCATTTGTCAAGGGTTGAAGAAGCAGGGAGACAAAAGGGAGATCTTGAAATCAACGATGCATTCCCGGATGAACATATATTGGCACTATCTAGCACTTTTGCTCCTTGGTATGCCGATATTGCTAACTATTTAGTTAGTGACCTTATTCCGGACGGATTGGAATCCTATCAAAAGAAGAAGTTTTTGAGAGACTGCCGGAACTACTATTGGGAGGAGCCTTTCTTGTTCCGTGTTTGTGCGGACAATATTATCAAAAGGTGTGTTCCGGAATAAGAGGTTATGCCAATTCTAAAGGCATTCCACGACTCACCGGTTGGGGGTCATCATGGAGGAAATCTAACAGCGGCGAAGGTTCTTGAATGTGGTTACTATTGGCCTTCAATCTATCATGATGCCAATCAAATGGTCAAGGCTTGTGACCAATGTCAAAGACAAGGTCCAATCTACAAGATGCATGAAATGCCAATGTACTTTGTGATGGAGATAGAAATCTTCAACGTGTGGGGAATTGATTTCATGGGTCCCTTTGTAAGCTCATGCGGGATGAAATACATTTTGGTGGCTGTGGACTACGTGTCCAAATGGGTTGAAGCAATCACCTTACAAAACAACGAGGCACGTAGTGTGACCACATTCTTGAAGAAGAACATCTTCACTCGGTTTGGCACTCCTAGAGCCATTCTTAGTGATGGGGGATCTCATTTCTGTAACAAGGCCTTCAAGGTTATACTTGAAAAATATGGCGTCAAGCACAAGGTAGCCACACCTTATCATCTGCAATCAAGTGGTCAAGTTGAGGTTTCTAACTGGGAGATCAAGAGCATTCTAGCAAAGACTGTTAATGCAAACAGGACCGACTGGTCAAGGAAGCTAGATGACGCATTGTGGGCGTACCGCACGGCGTACAAGAATCCTATTGGTACTTCTCCTTATCGGTTAGTTTTTGGAAAAGCTTGCCATCTGCCCGTGGAATTAGAGCACAAGGCTATGTAGGCATTGAAAAGGTTGAACTTGGACTGGGCTGAAGCTGCAACTTTGAGGTTAACACAACTTAATGAAATGGAGGAATTTCGTTTCCATGCTTATGAAAGTGCAGCTGTGTACAAAGAGAGGATGAAGTTCGTCCATGACAAGAAGATCTTGAAAAGAGAGTTCAAGTCGGGTGACTTGGTATTGCTCTTTAACTCCAGACTCAAGTTATTTCCGGGCAAGCTCAAGTCGAAATGGTCTGGTCCATTCAAAGTAATCGATGTATCTCCTTTTGGAGCTGTGGAACTAGCATCGGAAGATGGGTTCCGGACTTTCAAAGTAAATGGCCAAAGAGTCAAACACTACTTGGGTAGAAATGGTGAAAAACATTTGGTGGAGCAGCTGGCTCTCAAAGATGGTCTGTGCCCGACTATTGAGTGACTTCAAAGGAGTCCCAACTTCGTCGTGCCGCGACGTTAAATCAAGCGCTTCATGGGAAGCAACCCATGTGTGGTAACATTTATTTTTGTTTTTGTTCTTTAAATTTATAGATTTACTTGAGCAATTTGAAGAGTGTGTTAGAATGCAGGGGATTCAAAAGACCACAATACTAGGAAGGAATGCATAAAAAGGGAAGAAAAACCACTACGTGATGTTTGCTACACAAATACGGTCGCATTTTAACTATGCGGATCGCATTTAAGTCGCAAACTGAAGCAATAAGTTTGGCTAAAATTGTTAACCAAAATGCGACAAGGTCATTCACTTTGCGGACCGCATTTACATTATGTGATTGCATTGTGCTTCGCATTGTTATCCCTTCAGCAGAACCCACCGCGTAACACGTATGCGGTCGCATAGTGTGTTACACGGTGACTTTCCCATCGCAAAAGTGCCAGGTACGTCATCGCATTCTCTCATATTTCACTCCTTCAAAACAACGCAAAGCTACATAAAAAAAATAAATTTAAAAAAAAAAAGAGAAAAAGAGAAAAAGGAACGACCAGAGGCAAACAGAGATCGAATCGTACCAAGGACGAATACCCGTTCAAAATCTCCATACTTCTCGTACTCTTCTTCATTGGTATGTGTCCCGATCTCCTCTAGTTCACTTCTATCTTTTCTGTGGCTTTATTTATTTTCGTTTTGCATTTTTGATTTTCTCTCTTCATGGTTGTTTCTGGGGTGTTGGATAGAGAGACATAGGACTGCTATTGTTGGGGGATGGACTGAATCGTGAGAACGAAAGCATTTGCGGCCCGTAAAATTAGAATGTGGTTCGCATTTTGGCCGCATCCTTAAACCCTAGTCTCCTGAAGACGATGACGAAATGATATGCCCTTTGCGATCGCATAATTAATATGCGAACCGCAAAGGCACCGCAAACTGAAACAGAACACCCAGTTAAAACCTTGCTGTGTGCGGTTGTTTTGCGATCGCAGTTCCCACTTTGCGGTGGGTTTTGCGATCGCATTTTGTTATTTTGTTTTGTGTGTGTGCAAGTACATTCTACGATAGTCATGCAGTTCGCATAGTGGTTATGCGATTGAATAACCCATCGCAGACTGAGGTCCAGTACTGCACAGTCAATATTGCGACAAGTTTGCGGTCCACATAGTGGTTATGCAACCGCAAAACATGTCGCATTTGTTTGCTTTTTCTTTGATTTCTTCTGTTTTCTTTTTCACTGTTGCCTACAATGTCGCTCACATTTCACCCTTGTACAGATATGGCTCCCCAAAAGCATGCAGTCAAGAAAAAGGCACCTTCCGATCGTCACACATCACAGGCAAAACGTTTACAAACGGAATCCAATGTGCCAAGCACCTCCCAGTCTGATGAGGAGGAACTCTTGCCCTCAGTTAATATACAGGCCGAGGCTAGAAGGAAACACGGAGATGACTTTCACCTCCGATTTGGGGTTGAAGGCTCCAGGGAACTATACAGAGAAGGACTCACCAAAAGAAAAATCCTGGGTGAGAAGCAGTTGAGCTTGAACTGGTTTCAAGAACAGTACCCCCACATCATCGACAATATAAAAGCAAGAAAATGGGAGTGCTTTACTGAGGCCCCTAAAGAGTATAATGAGTCCCTGGTCCATGAATTCTATGCATCTTATGGAGCCTCCAGGACGGCGCACCACAAACGCAACAGAGTTTTTACTGGCACCGTACTTGTTCGGGGGAAGAGTGTGTTTTGCAACAGTGAGGAGATTAATGAGGTATATTTCCCCGACTGGCAAATAGGCATAGCTGAGTATGATGCCATGTATGCAAATAGGGAACATGAGCGTGGGTGGATTGCGTCGGTGATAGCAAAGGGTACCCTGCTTGGATTAACCCTGGGAATAAGATATATAAGGAGGATCTCATGAGGGAGGGTCGATTCTGGCTCAGCTTTGTTACCTCCCGCTTGATACCGTCCCGTAACGAGACTGATATAGGCATTAAGAAAGCTCTCCTCATTGCATGTATCATGGCCGGCATCAAGATTGATGTAGGAACTCTGATCTTCCAAGAGATCAGTATCCGGGCAACGCAACGTGCTACCTCGCTTCCATTTCCGTGCTTGATCACAGCCCTCTGTAAAGCTGTGAAAGTTCCTCTCATGCAACACTCTGACAAGACCGGGAAGGAAACGAGGGACATAGACAACACGCGTATTAGTGATGCTGCTGCCCCACCAGAGACTCCAATTCAGGACCCCGACTCCCAGACTCCTGTGCCTCCTCAGGTTCCAGAGGCATCCACTTCTGCTTCAAAGCCTGCCTCTCAGTCCACCACTGGTCAGCCTTCGTCTGCACTGCCAGCCTTCCGAGGCTTGGTCTTATTGCCCAGCATGCCAATGCCAAGGTAGACCAGCTCTTGAAGACCTTGCCCAACCTCATCAAACAAGCCCTGACTCCTATACAAACTTCAGTGACAGCTCTCCAACAACAACAAACACTGTACGGGGATCGCTTGCACCAGCTTGAGTTAAGGGTTGAAAAGATAGAGCGCGGTGAGGTTAGGGGTTTGCCTCAGCTATGGGAGGATGTTGCTTCTATGAAGACCGAGCTCCACAAGATGCAAAATTTGGAGTTCGACCTATCATCCCTCCTGCCCAAGGATGGTGAGCAGGGAGCAGACACAACTGCACCAGACTTGGGCCTTGATTTCACGACTCTGATGGCAGACATTGCACCTCCGACTGCCAGGATGTCCCAACCTCCAGCTCCTCCTGTACGTGTTGATATTCATGACGAGGAGACTTCCGGAAATTCTTCAGAGTCCGAGGGCGAGGAGGCAGATGAGGAGGATTCATGGTCCTCGGAGGATGATGGCCCTCAAGAGAAGGGCAAGCAGATTGCTGCTCCTCCAGTGGAGGATGAGGAGCAAGCAAACATTCAGAGGGCGATAGAACATTCGCTAGCAGATTTGGCCGCCCCTGCAGACCCCTCGGCCACTCAGCCATCAGCGGGCGAGGCTAGCAGCTCACAGGCCCCAGCTCTAGTTCCCGACCAGTTGGAGATCCCTCCTTCAACATCAAAGGGTCCGCCGGCTACCGAATCCCATTGCGCTTAGTGCGCCCCAGGGAGCCCCTTCAACTCTACTTTATGTTCATATGCATTGGGGACAATGCATGCTTTTGGTTGGGGTTGGTAGCCTTGTTTGTATTTTTGCGAGATTAGCAACTGTAGTATATATTAGTGCTTTATGATTTCTGTACATAAGTTGTCTTTAAAAACTAGTAGATAGTTTTCCATCTTTAGTAATTAGAAATAAATTCCCCTTGTTTTTCTTTGCCGGGTTCTTTTTCAAGGGTGTAATAGCAGAACCAGGACAGTAGAATGAAACATGGTGACCGGGCTGGTATAATTGTCTAGTCTCAAGTATGTGTGTTTGTACATAGCCTATACCCTTTCAAAAGATCAACTGTGTGAACTTGAGGCTCGCTCTGTGACTCTACATCTACCTAGAGTTATGTATGTATATATGATGAAAGCTTTGAGTTGCCAAATGTTTACTTCAGGGCTTTAAACTATGTGAACCAAACAGTTTGTGTGCCATGTGTGTGAGTTCTTTGTGTAGATAATTCTTGTGTTTGCTTATGCCATCTAGAACTTTCCTGGTTGATTTTTCGATGCTTTTAATAATTAGACTTAGTTGGAGGGATGATCTTAGGCATTCTTTGTTTTATTTGCGGAACCTCTTTAGCCTTTCAAGCCTACCAATGCATAAATAATATCACTAGTACCCTATTCGAGCTTTTAACCTTTTCTTGCCCACCTCACTACAAACCTTTCCCTTTTGTAAAATAATTCCCTCTTTTGAACCCGATCCTCCTTGAACATTGAGAATTAGGCTAAAAGCCTAAGTTGGGGGTGTGGTGTCGAAGTGGAAATGGGAAAGGTTGTACATTGAGTGTAGGAGCATATACCTCAAAGTGCTCATATGAAATTATGCAAGCTCCAAAAAAAATGAAGAAAAATAAATATATGTGTATATATATATATATATATATATATAAATTATGGAGCCTTGAAGAAAATTAGAGAGGTATTTAAGGTGGTTCCATATTGGGAACTAGATGCCAATGTGGCTATGGGGTTTGAAAAGAAACAAAGTGCAAAAAGAAAAGAAAATGTGATTAGTGTTCAAGGAGGATGTAGTCACTTATATCTAAATACTTATCCGACCCTTCCCTAAACCTACATTACAAGCCTAAAAAGTCCTTATGGGATCTCCAACCGAGCGTTCTTAGAATTAAGCGACGAATTAAAATAAGGGCAAGCCTATGGTATGGTATGTGGTAACACTTGAAATTCTTTTCTGAGAGTGAGTGTATTTGTGAATTAGTCCCTTTTTGTTTTCATTGTAAATATTGTGATTTTGGGACTTTCTTTCTAGTGAGGGCACATGAACTACGAGGTTGAACAAAAGTTGAGTTTTTGAGTAAAACGCAAGTGCACTCAGCTGAGGGTAGCATTTAGTCACGTTGTCTGAGGCTCAAAGTTGACAAGTTGATTAGTTTTCCTTGAATATATCGATGATTCAGGAAGGGTAAAACATTCGAAGATGCATGCTTGAAATACTAACAACAAACACCGTCCATGGTCACTATTGTTTCATGTCTTGTAGATGGAGTCTAGAATAGGATAGTGTTATCTTAGTTGCTTGAGGACACGCAAGAGTTTAAGTTGGGGGTGTTGATGTGCCGGAGAATTTCGGCACATTTGGATACTAATTGCTTAGACATTAACTTGTTTTAAATGCAAATTTCCCTCGGTACTTATGTAATTTTAGTATTTTTGCAGAGTATGAGGTTTAAGGACCTAAGAGCATAGAAAAGAGTTCAAAAAGCCACAAAAAGACAAGAAAAGAGCAAAACGACATCGTAGATGTGGATATGCTATCGCAAAACCCACATGCGAGCCGCATACTTCACACAGAGCTCCCAGACCAAATAGAATCCTGGGCGAAGTTCAATGTCAAAATTGCGGTCTCTTCTGCGATTGCATAACGTGTTTGCGAGCCGCAGAAGTAACCGCAAACCAAAAATGAAGTCTACTGAAGGAAGCAAATGCAATGCAAGATGCGGTTGCATTTCTACAATGCGGACCGCAACCATGAATCCGGTGAAGGCGAAACTGTCGCGACCCAACCTCGGGGGCCCGCGACCGGGCACCGAACCCTGCTTGCAGAGTACCGGCGAACCCTGTACATGACTACCCTTACTATTCGTAAGGTGTACATACTTGCCAACACGGCAATAACGACATTATACCTGTCGACTATAATAACATTACCTGTCGCAACAATATACCATAATATAAACATACATTCACCACAACATAAGCCACTGCGCTATATACAAAACCATACACGCAATACATATGATGCCAACTAGGCGACATGATTACACATAGCCCAACTCCTATCTATACATATACTGACAACATGTCTAATGAGCCTCTATGGAATGTACACAAAATACATTAGTCGGACAGGACCCCGACATGCCCAAAACTAATTATACAAAAGCATACCCAAGTATAACAAGTCCGAAAGATGAACCTTGCTATTTCTGCTGGAGTGGTACGGTAGCCTACTGTGGAGGAGCTTCACCTGTCAATCTATTTGGACCTGCAGCACGATATGCAGCGTCCACAAACAAAGGACGTCAGTACGAAATATGTACTGAGTATGTAAGACAGGAATATAACTGAAAGCAATAACATGAGCAATATAGTGGAAGCAAACAACTCATAATACTGGAATTTACCTCCGAGGGCAGCATACCTTTAACATACTCGTTATGGAACTCGTTTCCATCATTTTAGAGATTCAAGACATATTTCATTATCACAAGTCTATCACTTTCACACATGTTCAATATATATCCAACGCATTAAGTATTCATCTCTTTAGTTTACACCTGCTTTGCTGTGGGTTTCTTACTTTTAAGAAAATCGTGCAAATGCATTCATCACGTATTCAATCCCTTTATACAATTATCGCACATACGTCCTCATAGGACCACAATCAATAAATATGCCTCCATGGGCTCATAATTATATCATAACTATAGTCATAACCTCGCCTTTGCGAGTTTTATGAAAGCATGTGCCTTCTTGGGCTTGTACTTATTACTACCATTATTACTATTATCACATACCCGACTAAGCGGTGTTTATACGTCATCATTGCCCGGCCGA